>PVLC010001735.1:35050-133489 GCA_004027655.1 Graphiurus murinus | reverse complement strand
GGTTAATGAGAAATATGTGCATGGATGTCTTTACCTGTACTAGTTTGTACCCAACAAAAATGTGTAATTAACCCGGTTGTACCCAAAAAATGTATAAAATTCCATGCTAAAAAATTAAAAAAAGAAATAAAAAATTAAAAAAAATAAATAAATAAATAAATAAATAAAAAAAAAAAAGAAGCAAATATTAGAAAATTACTATAGTATTATTCCATGTATGTTTAAAACAACAAAAAATGCATGCATATATATGTATGTGAGGTATATAAATATATAAATGCATAAAGAGCAGAAGGGACAGTTGCTCGTGAAACTATTGACAATACAGTGGAAATGAGAGAAATAAAATGGAATTTTTGTATTTTGTTCTATTTACTCCTTTTTTTAAAAAAAAATGTTTTTCAGCTCTGTGAATGTAAGATAATGAGAATAAGTTGTTTCTAATTGTTTATCTACAAATTACATGTATAGCAATTGTCAAATATTTTCCAAATGGAAGTCACTGTTTTTGTTGGTTCTAAACATAATATCTAAACATAATAAAGACTCATTATAAGGTACACAGTCTAGAAGGAAGTAGAAGGAAGTAAAATGATCACAATTCAGAAATAAACATTGTTAATATAAAAAAAAAAATATAAACCTTGACTTTTACTTAACAACATATACAAAAATTAGCTTGACATGAGTAAAAAAATGATATATGGAAACTGGATCTATAAAACTCATGAAAGAAAACAGGATAAAATCTTTGTAACCTTGAGTTAAAGGTCAAAGGTTTTTAAGTAAGAAATAAATATGAACCATAAAAAATTATACATTGGATTTCATTAAAATTAAAATATTACCTTCAAAAGATACTGATAAGAACATGCAAATGCACCATGGACTGAAAGGATACATTTGCAAAATTTATATATGATAAAGGATTTATCTTTAGAATACATTAATAAAAGCTCTCATGATATAAAAACAATAAAGAGAAATAATCCAATTTTTAAATGGGCAAATTAACAGATACTTTAACAAAGAAGATATACAAATGTCAAATAAACACTTGACAAAATTCCCAGCATCATTAGTCATCAGAGAATTAAACTCTCAATGAGATGCCACTACACATTCCACTAGAATGGCTAAATTAAAAAATAATAATAACCAAAAACTGAAAATGTCAAGTATTGCCAAGGATCTGAAACTGAAACTCTCATACACTACTAGTAGGATTGTAAAATTACACAGCCATTTTGAGAGAAATTTAGCAGTTTCTTAGAAAGTTAAACATAACCTTTACCATAAAACTCTGCAATCACCCATGTTTTTATACAAGAGGAATAAAAGCATATGTCTATGAAAAACTACATATGAATGTTGATAGCAACTTTTTTCATGATAGCTCAAACTCAGAAACAACCCAAATGTTCATCAACTGGTGAATGCATATACAAATTGTGGCATATAAAACAATAAAAATTACTGTAGTTCTCTGTAATATATGCACACCCATGTTCATAGCAGTGTAATTCACAATAGCAAAATTATGGAACCAACCTAGGTGTCCATCAACAGATGAATGGATTACAAAATTATGGGAAATACACACAATGGAATTCTACTCAGCAATAAAGAACAAAATTATGTCATTTGCAAGAAAATGGAAGGACCTAGAGAACATTATATTAAGTGAGATTAGCCAGTCACAGAAAGTGAAGGGTCATATGTTTTCTCCAATATAAAGAAGTTAGGGAGTAATGGGGATACCAGATAATGGAGAAGAAACAGTGGAGCCAGGGAGATGGTCTAGGGGAATGGGGTAGGAGGAAGAGTGAGGTTCATTCAAGGAATTACTACCATTGGCTAAGTGTGCATATGTGAAAATACCAATGCCAACCTCAGTACTCTGTATGGGAAAGGGGGGTTGGGAGGCAGCTTGTGGGGGGGCACCAAGTACTGTGTGCATGTATGTCATTATCAGCATGATTTACATTACAATGTGAGACTATAATACACCAATAAAAGCATATAAAAATAATAAAGCAATAAAAATGAACAAGGCAGTGATATATGCAGAATAATTTTAAAAATACCAACGCACCCAACAATCTAAAAAGGAGCAAACTACTGATGCATACAATAATACGTATGACACTCAGCAGCAGGTGCAGAAGACTGTACGTGATTCCTTATAGATGAAATGCCAGGAAAGGCGAACCTTAGCGACAAAAAGCAGATCAACAGTTTAAGGAGTAAGATTGTGGGAAGAGCATTAACTGCAAAAGACACAAGGAAAATGGAAGCATTCTATATTATGATCATGGTAACAGCTACACCGATGTATACACCTTCCAAATCTCATTAAGTGATATACTTGAAGTTGGTGGACTTTATTATACATAAATCTACCTCCATAAACATTTTTAAATTAAGGTGAAATAAAATTTAAAAGAAAAACTATGAAAATTTGTTGCCAGCAGAACCCATACTGAAAGAAATATAAAGAAGTCCTTTAGAGAAAAGGAGAGTTCTCCAGAAAAAAAAAGTGATATTGTACACAAAAGATAGGGTGGGTTAATAAAGTTAAAGCGTTCTAGTACATTTTTTTGGAAATTTGAGAAAAGTAATTTACTTTAAAGTTTATAAGTTAAAGATATATGTTGTTTTTTAAGAAAACCGCTCAAAGGATAGTAAAAGAATGTTCGAACAAGTAGCTAATCAATTAAGAAGACATCCAAATCATTAAGGAGTCTATGAAAAAGCACTCAGCTTTGTTAGTCATGATAGAAATACAAATTAAAACCACAATCAAATACAACTATACATCTGCCAAATTGGCTAAAATGTAAAAGATTAAAAAAGATGGTAATGCTATGGAGTAAATAGAACTTTCCCACACTGCCGATAGCAATATAACTTAAGATAAGTAGGTACTAAAGCTTAATATGTATTTCCTATGAACCAACAAGTCCATTCTAAAATATGTACCTAACAGAAATGTAAATATGATAGGTATAAGAATTTTATAGCACATTATTCATAATAGCCAAAAGCTAGAATGAACTAAATACCTATTAACAGAAGAATGAAAAAACATACTGTGAGATAGCCACAAAATGGCACACCATACAGCAATGAAAATGAATGAACTACTGCGACATACACACCAATCTAGATGAATCTTACAAAAATAATGTTGAGTGAAAAGCACTATGCAAAAAGGAGTAATATTGAATTATTTAATCTGCTTAAAGTTCAAAAATAGGCACCAATCTATATTAATTGCTGGGAGAGTAGCTATCTTTAGGGAGGCATGGATAGATATTAACTGGAGAGGAGGCTCAAAAGATGGCATCTGGGAGCTCTTTACTGCTCAATTTTGTGTGCTGGATTATAGTTACCTGACTGTGTTCATTTGGTGATCATGGACAATGCAGTAGACGCTATCAGGGTCTCACTCAACTCCCCTTGACTCAGCTTTGTTCCCATTTCTTAGCCGCTGGGATTGGTGTCTTCTACTGCAAACAGCTGCCTCTTTGTTCTGAAAATTACCATAGGCTAAAGGAAGTGGCTCCCCTTGGTAGTCTTGGAGGTGATGCTTCTTACCAAGGTGAACCACAGCCAACGATTGAGTGACAAAGAGGAAGAAAGGGCTGGTTCGTTTACCATCCAGTATGGTATAAATACAAGGAAGATAATATCTCCTTGGGTGAAATTCAAACAGGCTTCTGCCTGTTATAAAAGATTCAAGTTCCCTAGGTTTGGGGCTCCTCTCCCATAGCAAAACCCACTACGTATGCAGTGCATTACCGGGTACTTTTTACATCAATTTATGGGAATTGAGGTTCATAAAACTAGTGCAAATGCTAATGCCATGACTACTATTATAGCAATCAGTACTGACGTACTTCATTTCTGAGGCTAGACTTATTCACATCATAAAACTGTGGCTAGCTTATTAGCTAGAGAGCAAGGTTAAATGTCAGACCCTTCAAGTTCTTCACAGCTTCTTCTGCCACCTGTTTTGCTTCATTTATTCCCTTATAGGTTTTAGTCAATCATACTCTCTCAACAAACCACCTACATAAAAATCCCACCTCATATGCATGAGACCCTGGGTTTGATCCCCAGCACCACAATAAAAAAAAAATCTCATCTTAAGCTCTACTTGTATAGAACCTAAAAAGTACACCTGGAGTCTTAGGATTTGTGCACTTCTACATATATACACTGTACTTCTGGATTTTAAGAACTAGTTCCTATCAATATAAAAAGGAACTGTGGCTAGAGCATGAGTTAGAATAGGAAGAGATTGGAATGTAAAAGAAGAGTTAAGCCTATTACTAAGCTGGGTGTGGTGGTGCATGCTTGTTATCCCTGTACTCGGGAATCAGAGACAGGAGGATCGCAGGTTTGAGGCCAGCCTCAGCAATTTAGTGAGACTGTCAGCAACCTAACGGGACCCTGTTTCAAAATAAAAACTAAAATGGGTTGGGGATGTAGCTTGGAGGTAGAATGCCCCTGGGCTCAACTCCCAGTTTAAAAAAAATGTTCATTACTAGAAAGGAAACTATTATAGAAGAGGGAGGGGGCCAAAGGAAGGGAGGAAATGGGAGACAGAAATGATCCAAATCCGTTATATGCATGTACAAATACGCCACAATTGCACTCACTACTTTGGATAATTAATATGCACCAATAAAAAGTCTAATGCTAGAAAAAGGTATAAAAAGCTGATAATTTCCTAAAATATAATTACTAGAGTTTAAATTAGAGCCAACTAAAATCTGACCCAGAGCAGTAGCATATCACTAAAAATAAAGGGGCAGATTCAAGAGATATGTAAATAATGGGATGCAGGGCTGATAAACAAAATATTTAACAAATAGTACTGCAGAGATATCCAGCCACAGAGCCCTGTGGTGGCAGAACTGGTGCTACAGGCCTCAGCCTGGTAGAACAGCTGGGACTTGGCAGCCCGTTGAACTCGGTGGGCAAGAGGCACATTGAGATAGCTCCAAACTTTTGAAGCTTGGAACACAGCTTAAAAGTTTTTAAGAATGGCAGTACCTTTAATTGATATGGGTAACATTTGTGTTTGCATAATCTCAGTTATTGGGTTTTAGTTTGAATGACTCCCAAGTCTATCCAACTCCGCTGAAAATCAGAGAATTGTCTGACGATCTTATTCCACACGCGCAATTTAGAAGAGGATGTGTTTTTCATTTTAAAAATATTTTCAAAATCACACCAATTAGAAGCCATAAAGAAAGGAATGTAAACCAATAAAGTGAGTCAGCTTGACAGATAATGCATCACTTTTAATCACACAGCACATGCGGCTGCCAATTGCTTTTTTTTTTCTTTCTGTTGAAGAACACTTTACAAATCATTTGACTTATTTGCAGATCTTTCGAAGGTAGCAGAAAAGCAGCTGGATTTTATGGAGTGAGACTCGGAATTGCTAATTCACCATCTTTAATATATATCCCGTTTTAACGCAAGCAGCTCAGAATGAACTTTCCTTAAATGATTAAGAACCAATGGTTTTCCATCTTCCCTTCCCCATAATTACTAGTGTCTTTTAAGGAAGAAAGTGTGTTTTCTGTTCATTAATGGTAATGCTACCTAGGCAGACCAATCAGTAAGTCCAAGGTTCTGAGTTGCTGTGGAAGCCAAATTACCCTCTACCAGGACAAAATCAATTAACACCACTAGGGATGTCATTATTGTCACATTATGTCACTCGATAGTCTCCAGGGCCTATAAGTGATTTAATTTTTTTTTTTTTACTGCTATAATTCTAGCGTGTGTGTGGTATGAGGTGGAGTGGAAAGCTTCACTTTGACAAGGGAGATTTCTATTATAGGGAAATTAATTTTACAACATAGAGAAATGCCAGTCACTGCTTTAGGTCTTTGGGAGGAAGTGGTTATACACTAGGATAACTCCAAAGCCTGAATGATTTGTAGCACTGAAATGTATTTTAAAGGTTTGTTTAAACAAAAGCCACCTTGGGCTGGATCCAGGAGGCACTTGCCTCAGTGCAGTGAGCCGGGGGCTGGAAATCAATCAAAAACCGAGAGGCACGGCACAGCAGTTGAGTCCAGGAGTCCAAAGTCATGATTTCTCTACTAATGAAATCAACTTGTTCCCCATCATAAGAAATAGTGTGATGCCAGTTTTGCAAAGTAAGATCCCCGATGCATCAGAAAAGAAGCTGAAGCCGGGCGTGGTGGCACACGCTTGTAATCCCAGCATTTGGGAGGTTGAGACTGGAGGATCCGGGTTCATGGCCAGCCTCAGCTACCTAGTGAGACCCTCTGCAACTTAGTGAGACCCTGTTTCAAATAAAAAACTGGGGGTATAGCTCAGAGGTAGAAAGCCCCTGAGTTCAATCCCTAGTACCGCAAAAAAAAAAAAAAAAAAAAAAGAGGCTGAAATGTCGTGCATGTGTTGGGAGATGCAGACAGCATTGGGAATGGCTAGGATGTGTGCCATGGGTTCCCAGGACTCCTCAAGACAGAGGATACACTGGTTTGCACCACAGAAGAGCTCCCATTGCTCTGTCTGAGCATTGGTTGGCTTGGTGGCCAGACTCTTGGGGGAAAAGCTTCATCTGACATTCTTCTTTTCTGACTATTGTCTTTTTCTTCTCTATCTCTTTAATACCTCATCACTACCAGAGAATAGTAAATGGGATCTGCGTTCAGTTTGTAGTTGATGTTAGAGAAGAATAAAAAAAAAAAATCCCCAAGTAAATGAAGCAGAATATGTTCTGCTGGTTAGCAGAATAATGGCTGGTTTTCTTTTTTAAAAGTAGACCCAACTTCTGTATTTTGGCCTCCATCAGGGGGTATTTAATTAAGTCTATTCTGTCTAACATGATCTGATGTCATTGTACAAGGATATGTTCTTTGTTAGCAGCACTCTTAGTTTCAGACTCCTCTGTGTATTTGAAACCATGGTAACAGAGCAGTAAGCTAAAGCCAATGAGATAATGAGATATTCTCATTGTAATTGTGTTTCATGAGGGCACAACATCCCACGGGTGGTATCTGACTATCTTACAACTGCTAACAGAATTTAAGAAGCAGACATATATTAGCATGGCACCATTTTCCACAACAGCCATGTAAACATTTGTGACTTGGCATTTTTAGCAGTTTCCAGCACATAAAAGTATGTAATGTGCATTTATGTCACCCAAAGCCCCACCACTAATGAATAACAATATTTTAAAATCCTTAGAACTTCAAGGAACTTCAGGTTTGAAATGCACTGAGCAGGCTGTGGGGATGCTGTTTTGCATTATAATTATGAGCAGGGCTCTGGTTTACGAGGGGAGGGATCCATCAAAGCAAAGCAAAGGAGAGCAGCCAGCCCTGCGCCTCCACCACCCCACAGACCCCTCCTAAAGGAGGAGAGAAACTGACCCCAGCAAGGCTCCCCGAGCTTTTATGAGGTAAGCCATGGTGGGGTTTCTGAAAGCATTTCACCTTTAAAAGAAAAAAAAAAACATTTGGAGAATAAAACCAAAATATTTACAAGACATCCTTTCCTCTGAACTAAAATCAGAGAGGGGAATACCTCACGTTTGCATGCCTTCCCTCCTGTCGCTGTTTCAAGTTTCCCTGCAATTTTCATTTGAGTTGCAGATTTATGCACAAGTTACGGAATCCATGTTCTCCATCCTGATGAGGTCACCCTAACCGGCATCGTGTCTTTTAATAAATAATTTAAAACCAAACGAGAGAAAGTGCAATAGGCGAGGACTGGTTGACTTAAGCAGGGCTAAGGTTCTTGCTCCCACCTGTCACAGGGCTTCCGGCCAGAAGGCCTGCCTTAGAGGAGAATCCACCCAAAGACCCTCACGGCATCTGGCGGCCTTGTGATGCTGACGCCCACAGGCCTGGGCTGACCCTACCACGGTGCTGAATGAACCAGATTCTGTTTGCTTTTCACATCACAAAGGGCGACACGCTTCAGTTTTTAAAGTGTGCAGGTGCCATTTCTAAAATGCTCTGGCCTCGGGACTTAAATTGGTATCAAAATCATCTCCAGTTGATTTCGTTGGAAATCATTCAGGCGCTTACATTTGTAGGGGACAGTTCTCTTTCAACATGCCAGAAGTGGCAAATTCATGTTCCTTAAAGACAGAAGACAGGCCATGCTTTCTCCATGTGTGTGTGTGTGTGTGTGTGTGTGTGTGTTATACACACGTGTAATTAGGAAATAAAAATCTATGCCATAAGTGGTTACACAGAGAGTGCCACCTGAAACTGGAGGACGTGGTCGTCACTTCTGTGAGCGATCTCTGTGAGGTCAGGGTCACTAATGGCTGCTGTTGCAAGACACAACCACAAGTGAGCACCGAGGCCACCCTACCTCGGGAGATCACTCACTATCAGAGCTGTCATGGCCCATTAGGTCCTCACACTGCCTATTCTTGGATGTGTCTCCCAGCCAGTCCTTTATTTCTACACCTGACAGGGGGAGACCTCATTTTCTTTAAGCCCCCTCCTTCTTGTTCCTGACAAATAGGAAGTGGCTGTCAAGTTTGAAGGCTCCCCCTGGATCCCACATTGAGATATTCAATGAAGAGTAGAGTTGACAACATGGCTAAGAGTTTGTTAAATACAGTCATAATTACTGCAAAATGGCTTCACTTGTGTGAGCTTTGAAACAAGGTACTCTTTTCTAATCCAGATGAATCATCTACTTAAGCCTTGGTTGATCCTCTAGTTTTAGAGGATGAGATAAGAAGGGATCAAATATGTTCTTAAAACATTAGAATCACAAAAGTATCACTTACAAAGCACATTTGTAATACACTGTCTGTAACTGGAAGTCTTTTAATACCATAGTTTAACATGAGGATAGCAGGTGTCGATGGAAATTGATGCTATTTTGTTAAAATGATAAACAGAGATTGGCATTGATTCCCCCCCGCCACACACACACACCAGCTCCATCCTAGCAGAATACAACATTTCTAGGTTTGGGAGGGAGAGCGGAGAGGGCCCAACAAAATCCACATTTTACAAAGGAGAATGAAGGGGGCAGAGTGACACAAATGATTGGCCTTGTGACTCAAGGGCACTTCCCAGGTGCCACGACGATGAAATGACTTGAGAGAAATGTGCATGGGGGCCGGGCAGGCAGTGAGCAATCATTGATCACATATGGGTAACAGTGGAGGGATGCCTGCCGTTGGTAAGTGCAATGGTGACAGCACTCTTCCACATCTCTGCCACAGAACTTCAGAGGCCGGAGGTGCCATAGTTAAAGCTTCCACCCTGAGTGCAGAGGACCACAGTGGCAGAGCCAAGCAGGCAGGAGGCTGAGGCTCGGGGACATGAATGGAAAAAAAATATGAAATGATGTATGCATATTAACATACTATTTGTTTGAATATTAGATCCATTGTGTATTTCATCTACGTGAAAGTAGCTACATTCAAGGAGAAGATAGGCAGATCTTCCTTCCTCCTGGAGAAAAATGAAAGGAAGGGGACTTATATAGGAGACTAAGTTCTTTGGCCTCCCTACTAAAATATCCCCACTCTGTTTAGAGGTGATATACATGTCGTTGTGTAAAATGGTTCTTAGACAAGTCCATCTGGAAGGATTAGCCACTGTGAAGGGCTGCACCGGGCTGCTATGAGGATCAGGGGAAAAAGTGCATGAGGTGCCTTGGGAGAGGCCAAAAATACTCCATGAATGACAATCTCCAAACATAGAAAAGTCAGCATGGGCCTGTACATAAATATATTTATTAACATAAATGCTGACCATTATTTCAAATTCAGTTTCCTACCCTTCTTTTAAAATAGGCTAAAAAAATGAGATAATATACGAGCAAAACTTTATTTCCTAAACTTATCTCTGGATAAGCAATTAGGAGAATAATCTTGGGATTCTTTCAGTCGATTGCTTTGCATCCCTCCCAGGGAGCCCAGGGCTGGGGCTGTGGATGTTTTGCCCCGTTCAAGGGTTCCTGAAGAAACTGACCGACGGTCAATAGTGACAGAAAAGGGCTGGGATGGGTCTCGAGCTGGACCCATCTTCCATCATGGATTGGTCTAAAGTCACATCCTTGCTGGGGAGGTGGGTCTGAAAAGCTGATTGCTCATGAGGTGCACTTGCCCAGCTTCAGAATGAAGAACATGCTCTAAGGAGATCAAGTCATACTTTGATTCTAAGCTTGTAGAGTTTCTGTTGGAAAGGTGTGTGGTAGCAGGGATTTTTCACTAGTGGAGAATGAGAAGTTTTACCAGATGCCTTCTTTACTCCAGTTATCATAGACACGAAAGAACCTGCCTGAAGTAAATGAGAATAAGCAAAGAACTAGGTAGAGCCTAAAGCCCACCTTTCCCTGGCCCTGCCCCACATCCCCATCACTAACTCCTTTAGCCCCAGAGGCATCAGCAGTTGCTGAAGGAACCCCCACCACCACCGGGCCAGGTATCTGCCGGTGGCACTTCAGGTTGGATATGTTTATCAGAGGCTTCCTGTTTCTTAGCAAGAGTTTAGCAATTTCCAGAGCTGAGGCACAGAAAAATGCCACTGGAAGTGTGGGAAGATGTCTGATCCAGGCAGGCAGCAGGTGAAGTACTCGGTAGAGCGCTTGGAAGACAGTGTTTGCAGAGCACCAGGACAGAAGAAAATCCCCACGCTCACTTCCTAACTGCCTTCTGCCTTGCTCTTGCTCTCTCACACACAGGAAACTAAGTTCTTTGACCACCCTACAAAAATATCTCCGCTCCATTTAGGGGTAATACACACGTCACTGAGTAATTGTTCTTTCCCTGACACAGACAAGTCTGTCTGGCAGAATTACCATGAGCTGTGGTTTGCCAACAGTCATTCAAATTGGGGAAATTGAAAATGGCTTCTCAAACCCAAAGCTTCTGCCACTGAGGAGCCACGGGTAGGTAGGCCCCCTGGGCCTTGGGTCGGGGTGAGCACCTTTTGCTCACTGAGTATGTGCTGGGAGGGCCTGCCTGCTCAGGGGCAGCTCTCTCTGAGCCAAAGGTAAGATGTAGGTACCTGAATGCACTCTGGAGACTGGCCTTCCTAGGGGACCCTGTGTTTCTGGAAGGCAGGGAGCATCCCCATTTTTCTGGGCTGTATCTTTAGCAACTAGCACAGTCCTGAGCACAAAGTAGACACTCAGTTTTTGAATAGATTAATAAATAAGTCAATTAGTGTCCTTTCCTATGCATCTCTTGCTTTCTCCTCTTTTTTTTTTTTTTTCTTGGCTGGCTATTATCTATTATTTTGACACTTTACATTCTTCCCTTTCTCTTTTTCTATAGCCCCCCCTCTCCTTCCCTCTTGTCTACTTTTACTGTCCCTGCTGTGTCAGGCCCCCTGCTTAAAACTGCCAACTTCCGGATGCAAAGCTGTGAGTGGAGCCTGTGAACCACACTCCCGCCTCGCTCGGAGCTCCATCCCTCTTAACGTCTCCAGTCATCCTACACCAGAGCCACGGGGCGAAACCATCGCACACGTGCAACTGATTAGAGCTAAACACGCGGCCTGCTACATTCATCTTGTGAAACTCTGATTCTAGCCAGCTACAACAACCTAGGAGATTACCATGGCAAAGAAAATTATTTTCTTTAAGTGAAGGCTGGTTGACCACCGCAATGTGGTCAAAATAACTCATTTTCCCCCTTTAGGAGGCACTAACTCAAACGTGACAGGGACCTGTGCTCATATTTTCCCACTGTCGTGTGGCTGCTGCAGGGGACCAGGCTCCCCTGGCGTCTGTTGGACAAAAAGGAACTTGCACATTCACAGTTTCTACCGAAATCTTTCCCCAATACCAGGATTAAAAAAAAAAAGTGGCCTATGTCAAAACCCCACTAAAATGGAACTTGCAGAAAATGTTTCGTTTTTAAAGTTCAAAATAAAATTTATGAAACTAGTCATTACTCCAGATGCAGGGAGAAGAAGATGACACTCAGAAAAATTGAATGCATTCATTACTGATTCTTTAGACAATAACTGAAGACACACAGTTTAGTCTTCATGGCTTGTGTGAAATGAAAACAAAATTTTTAAGTAGAGAAGAAAAGATAAGCTTACAATTTGCGTATTTCTTAAGGTACAAATTTTGAGAAATCAAAAAGTTCACAAACATTGAGTGAGATTCTATATTCATGCTTGCTTTTAAAAAAGAGAATCCAAGGATAATTTTTTATTAATGCAACATATTTAGTGTTTTTCTAGACTAATAACATCTACTTGACTAACTAATACGAACTTTCAAACTGAAACTGTTCAATAGCTGAATATTTTGGAATTGGGTGCTGAGGGAATACTTGATTATAATGATAAAGGACTGCAAAACTACCAGGATTTACAGAGGTATTTCAGGTTATCCTCAAAGAAATTTTTAGACCTGGTGTTATGACCTTGCCTTGGACATTTAAAGTCATATGGTGAAGAGCTGACTATAAATAGATTGTGTCTCAAAATTCTGATTCTTAGTGCGTCTTAAAGAAAGAGCAAGAATAGACACATAGAATTTCAGCACTCAGTGAGACCATGGAGGTCCTTTTGTCAAACATTCATTCACAGATGAGAAAAGAGAGGTCTTGAGAAACCAAAGAGCATGTCTAAGGTCCTTCAGCCACTGAGTGGACTTTGCCCAGGCTTTCTGCCCAGGTTTTCTGCTATGCAAGAAATCACCATTACATATCATCACATCCATACTCATTTAGAAAACTTTCCATTCTAGTTTTTAAAATATTTATACTTAGAACATAACAACAAACATTTGCATTTCACCTTTCAATTTTCAAAGTTTATTCACAATACCTTTTCACTCAATGTTTGGAACAGTATTGTACAGCAGGCTCAGAGAGGTTTTAGGGACTTGCCCAGTGAAATGTAGCTAGAGGGTGGCTAACCCTTAGGCAGAGCAGTTTTAGTAAATAAAATTTTAAACCTAGATATTTGAAGCAAAAGTGAAAATTGAGCCAGGACTGAGGGTTGTCATTGAAAGCTGCATGCGCTGTGTGGTAGGAATAATTGTAAAGATGTTCTCTGAAGCTTCCTGTCCCTTGGTTATTCAACTGAACACTGTTCTGGGCGTGCTGCAAAGGGGCTTTGCAGGTGGAATTTAGGTTACTAACCAGCTGAACTTAAATAGGGAGCATGTCCTCAATCATCCAGATGGCCTTTCTTTAACCATCTGAGCCTCTAAAAGAAGAAGAGTGAGGGAGAAGAGCGGTCAGAGGCTGGAAGTGTGAGGTAGACTCACCTGCCATTGCTGTCTTTGGAGGGGGAGAAGGGCAGGAGGCTGGAAGCCTCCAGGAGCTCAGGAAAGTTCTGGACCTGGGCCCAGAACTCATGGGATGGGCTGGGGAGAGCACTCCTCTCAGCCTCCTGGGAACACAGCCTGGCTTACCTCGACTTCAGCCTGGCAAGATCTCAGGCAGAGCCAGCAGCCCCATGCAGGGCCTCGGCCTCCAAAACTGTGAGACAGTAAGTGGGTGCTATTTGAAGCCACACAATTTGTGATAATTTGTTAAGGCAACAACAGAAAACAAGTGCAACTAAAACCTGGCCTTGTTCTCTAGATTGTCTGTTACTGTGTTAGGAGTTGGGGGCTCTTTGCCACCTTCCCTCCCAGGAGCTCTGACTGGTACTGTAAATGTCCAAGGATCAATAGCCACACAAGAGGGAAGCACTGCCTGGTAATTTCAATATTGCAAGTATCAATAACCCCCTGAAAGCAGAATTCCATTCTTGAACCTTCCACATACAAGCATATGGTGTAGGTCAAGGCATATATCCCACGTCCTCTTTCTCTGTGTCCAAGAGAGCTGAGCCTACACCTCTTCAGAAGCTGGGAACAGAAGGTGCCAACAAGAAGGTCAGGGACAGGAGGGACATGAGGCCATTAGGAGCAGAGACACCATTGCTGGTGGCGGGCTCTTCCCAATAGTCAGATTAAGCGTTCGTGTTCCAGGAGATCCGTGAGGGAACTGGGAAGGCAGGATGGAAGCTCTTTCTAGGAGCAAGGCTGTAGTATGAGGAGCACTTCACAAGCTGAGCATGCTCTTTGGGTGACTGTGGAATGGGAGGAGAATGTGGAAAATGACTAAGTATCATTTGGAATACTGAGTCTGAGTCTGGCAGAGTAGGTTCCTGTGAAGCACGAAACCCCAGATGCTTTAAAAATAATTGTGACAACAGAAACAGTCACTGGATATAAGAAAGGGAATATGGAATTAGATCTCTCCTTGAAAGCCTAGCATTCGATTCACACATGTGTTTAAAATTCCAGACTGATGTAAAAATGGATCATTTGAGAGAAGCCCAAGAGAATGATGACAATATTCATCTCACACAGAAGAGGGAGGGGGGATTATGTCAAGTGTCCTGAGGTCGGGCTGGGGGTAACAGTTATTTTAGGCACATGGAATTGATATATCAGAAAAAACAAGTCTGAGTTCAGGAAGGCCCACCAGCTAGGGTTGGGGGAGAGGGTTGGGAGAGGATCTTGAGTTGCTGGTTTCTGGATAAGGCATTCAGAGGCATCAGAAGCACTTGAGATCATCTACTAACAGAGTGGCATTTGAGTGCTCATGTGTATTTACAACTATTTGCAGTGTTCTGGGTTCTGGTATTCTCCAAAATTGAGACCATAGTACAATGGCTACATTTCAAGATGCACTTGAATTCACTCTCAGTTTTCAGGAGGAAGTTAACTTCTCATCTATAGAGAAAGGTTTGTCTCTGTTCGCTATATAACTCTTAGACATAGGGTTAAGAGATGTAGTGTGATAGTTGATATTTTGTGTTAATTGCTTAGACCTCAGTGCCCAGATATTTCATCAAATATTATTCCGGGTATTTCTCTGAGTGCATTTGAAAGAGATTCACATTTAAATTGGTGAATTTTAGGTAAAGCAGAGAGCCTACTGTAATGTGAGGAGGGGGCCTTATCCACTCCATTGAAGGGCTGGCTAGAACAAAAGACTGATCTCTCTCAAGCAAGAGGGAATTCTGTATTAGATGGCCTGGGTCTCTAGCCTGCCCTGCAGATTTTGGTTGCCAGCCTCCCTAATCATATGCACCAATTCCTTCCAACAATTTTTTTCTACACATGCACTCATACACATCCTATTGGCTCTGTTTCTCTGGGAAACCCTGACTGGTGGACACTTGGAGAAATGAGTCTGGAGCTGGACTGGACATACACATCTGAGATCCATCAGTATGCGGAGGCATTGGCACCATGGAACTAACTGAGAGAGTGCAACAAGGAGAGCTCGCTGTGAGGGAACCGGAGTTCCACCAACATACAGGGTTATCACAGAAGAAGAAGAACCCAAAACTGCAGGAGATGCAGTGGACCTGTGGGAGGGAAGCCAGGAGACTGGGGCCCCGAGCTAGAAAAGTGTGCTTCAGGCAGGACATTGTTAGAGGAGCGTGTTCAGCAGCTACTGAGAGACAGAGGAAGATGAGGATAGGAAATTAGCCAAAGGCTTTGGCCAAGAACAAAATATGAGTACGTGTAATAAGGGCCAGTTAAATGGGATGATGGAGCTGGGCATGGTGGCACACGCTTGTAATCCCAGCATTCGGGAGGCTGAGACTGGAGGATCCGGGTTCGAGGCCAGCCTCAGCTACCTAGTGAGGCACTCCGCAACTTGGTGAGACCCGGTTTCAAAATAAAGAATAATAAAATAGGACTGGGGGTATAGCTCGGAGGTAAAATGCCCCTGAGTTCAATCCCCAGTACCGAAAAAAAAAAAAAAAAAAAAAAAAAAAAGAGATGATGGAGAAGAAAGCCAAGACAAAGAAGCTAAAAAGAGAAGAGAGATGAGGAAGTGGGAACACAGAATATGAATGACTCTTCCCATGAGTCTTGCTAGGATGAGGAGAGAAGAAATGGAGAAATATCTAAAGAGAACGTGTACTTCATTGGTTTTGTTTTGCTAGATGAGTATGCAAATGGTGCACTTGGGCGCGCACGTTTGTGTGTGTGTGTGTGTGTGTGTGTGTGTGTGTGTGTGTGTGTGTGTGAGAGAGAGAGAGAGAGAGAGAGAGAGAGAGAGAGAGAGAGAGAGAGAAAGAGAGAGGGAAATATGATTATTCAGGAGAGGTATGCTATAAACATAAACATATATATTATTAGTGCTTCAGGAAGTGCACTAACATAGAACATCAAGGGTGGTGTCTGTTTGGCATTATCCAGGATGGAATGAAGACACTCATTCAGTCAAGGAGTTCTTCCTGGTCTGAATATGCAATACTTCAATACTCAATATTGAGTTCCTAGTCCTTTTCAAAAAGATGGGGGAGGGGTGTTGGGAAAGCAAATATGGTAACGATGAAGGTGAGTTTTGGTATCCTCTGCCACCCCTGAGAATGGTGTTCTTATTCAGCGTTCCAGAGGCAGGACTAGAATGGTAAGGGGGATTACCCAATATACCCCCAAGGCTACGTGCTGGAATTCCAGTGCCCACACCCGCTCCTCTTCATCACAACCCCTTACCCAGGAGAGAAGACAAACACAAGAACCAGCAGCTGGCCAGAGTCTTTATCCTGTCAGAAATTTGAGGGCTGAGCTCCATGGAGAAAATGTATTCTACATTATGCCGCCCACGTCCACCACCAGTCTGAAACGTGAGAATTTTTTTCTAAAAAGTAACTCTTTTTTTTTTTTTTTTTGCCCCAATTGAAGAGTGATGAGAAAATTGTAGAGTAAGAGCCTCCACTGATCCCCGGATAAACTGATAGTCAGGGTTAGACAGGGCGCATGCATTTGCTTGCATTTGATAAAGAAATACATGTCCAGTTTTTGCAGTCTTTGTGATATAGCAGAACTCTGATATAATTTGTGGGGAATTATAACAGAATTATTAATATGAGTAAGCCATTTTAAAAAGCCATTGCCTTTGTTCCCTCAAAATGAGTGACACTGGTTAGCAAGATTATTCAATTTGAAATAATTAGGTTTCTGGTTCCTGTCATTTAGGTCTTACCTGTCACTACAAATTATCTAAATTGTTTTATATATATTATATATATTTATATATACAGTTGTATCATGTCAATAAGACTAAAGATTTAAAAACATTATATTCAAAGATTACATTTATTTTATAATTGGGGAAAAGTAATACATATATAATATACTTTTGACAGAAGATTTTAAAAGATATTTACATAATTATTTTTATCATTGGATATTTCTTATACCTTGCTAAGATTATAGGAAATAGATTATTTAAAAGCTCTCATTTTCTGTGCTTGAATTTTCTTGTCAGAAAAAATTTAAAGGCCATCAATGCATCATTAAATAACTATAATATTTGGGGTGCAGAGATACTTTAATCTGTAATGACAGTGTGCCTTACACTGTAGCCTTCCAGATCTTGCTAAATCCAGCTTTTACTATAGGGAATTCATTCTGATTCCATTATTTAGCTCAGTAGAATTTTATAGCCATTAAAGGCAAAGCACTAATTCCTTTCACTGAAGTTGAGCATGAGACACTGTTTAATGCATTTAATTATGACCTAATTGAGCCCTGGGACACAGCTAGCCCACTGATGGACTTATTATGCTATTATTAATTTAATAATAACTTTTACTGAGTACTTATTCCTTATTCTACACCAGGCACTAAACTACATACTTGACATATATCATCTGTTTAATCTTCTACATAGCCACATGCAGCAAGTGCTAGTCGTACCCCAAATTTGCATACTAGGAAAAGAGGTTCAGCAAGGTCCTACAGTTTTCCCAAGATCACACAGCTCATTAGTAGGGCCAGAATTGCATCTGGGGCCCGCTGGAGACCATTTTGTGACCTTATTGAAATAGAGAAGTTCTCAACCCAAACCTGATAACCCCGGAACGTAACCTTGCCATCCACCCTCTGTGGCCACTCCTTCACTAACGAGTTGCTGAGACCAGGGGGTTTGTGGTCGTTCCCTGTGGTGTTTCACAGCTCCGTGTGCTCACGGGCAGGAGGGCCAGCACACAACTGACACCGCGAGCGCACATGTGGGTACATAACAGTCCCCGTCCATCTAGTCATCTACAGTCATTTATGAACACCCACCTTTTACTCAGCCCCACTCTGTGCCAGGGAGGTGCTAGAACAAGGAACGGAACAGACGTGGCCTCACCCTCAACAGAGATGTCCGTCAAATGGGCAAGACAAACAAATTGAGATAATGAGTGCTTAACTGGGGGGGATCTGGTTCCTCTGAAAGAGAAAAACCAGTATTAGGGATCAGGGAGCCTCTACAGAGAAGGGGCATTTGAACTGAAACTCCTGCAGCCATGCCCGAGGGGGTGGGTGAAAGGCTCTGCCTGTACTCATTCATGACACAAAATGCACTGAGGACTTGAGAGGTACAAAGAGCCGGGCTAGGTGCAAGGGCTGTATGGGCCAGCAAGGCAGAGGGGGGCCTCTTCTCCAGAACCCCCAGGCCAGTGAGAAATGTCAAACGTTCTGTCTCACAGGCACCACAGGGAATGACTCCAGGAAAAATTAAAGAGAAAGAAGCCAGCGGATTGGTGACTATAAATACCTGTGTTGGTAATATGGGGTTTATGAGTTTTCTTTTTTTTTTTTTTTTTCTTTTCTCGGTCAATTAAGAAGAGTACTTCAGACAAAAACTATGCCATAATGCTGCCCAGAAAGCATTATCATTAAGTTGAAAAACAAAATAAGGCATTTAGCATATTACACTCATTCAATTCAGACTTCAGGAAGAGTGAGCCAGCAGGTACTCCATGCAGGTGCGGCACAGTGCTGCAGGGCTCCCCGTGCTGTGTGGTGCCGTGTGGCTGCTTTGTGCCAACCACACTCACAGAGGCACATTAGCAAGGCCTTTCTGTCAACCTGGCCATTGCCCTCTGGTGGCTTTTCACGCACACAGGTGTGTGCTGGGGTAGGTGTGGCAGCAGTCAGGTGGTGCACGCCATGTTTATAGATCTGAGTGAAAGCTCAGGTGTCCTTTCATTAACCTGAAACTTCCCCATTTCAGGTGATGTTTGTTGCATTACCTACTAACTGCTTAGATTCCAATCTACATCATGCCTGTTGTCACAATTGTGCCTTTCAGGAAGAGAGATCCCAGCTTATGAGGATGGTGTAGAGTTCACTCTCTCTCTGGAGATTAAACAGACTGTTTCAAACAGGGTGACTCTGACTTGTCTGTTAGTTGAGGTAGCAATTGCTGTTCAACTCCCCCTGGGTATTTCTGAAACAAATAAATAAAGCAGCCAGATAATGAATAATACCACCATACACACACACACACACAATTGAAAACCCACACTACAAGAAAAGTACCATATAGCTGTTAGATAACTACCTCCTTCCTTAATCAAATGCTACTCAGATCCTCTCCAGCAGCCCTGGGGAGAACCTACCCCCAGCTGGGGAAGAGGTCAAGGCCCTGGTACCAATGCCGAGAGTCCCCTCCCCTTCTCCAGCCCTGGGTATCTCTCCCTGACTCCAGCTGCCACCCCCTAATCCAAAGGGCACCCTCCCTTTTAACACTCTAGACCAGCACTCCTCAAAAATTTCCCCTTAATGTTCAGCAGAGGACAGGGCAATTAAGAAAATACTGAGGGCTTTAAACAGTGAAAGGAAAGAGGCCGAGATAGAAACATATAGCCAGGCGTACCCACCTTGCAAAATATAACATGTCCTGCTGGGCTCAGAACCCACCTCATTCCAGCCCTGAGCTGGCCTCATGGGGGTGGACACCATCTTGGTTCCCACTGACCCAGAGAAAGCAAACCATAGAAGAGATTGCTTCTGGGTTCAATCCCGCGTAACCCCCTCCCCCAACACACACACCAAAAGAAAAAAAAAAAAGACCTAAGCAGGGCAACCACATGTAAGCACATTGTTAGTCTTTATACAAATGGTCCTGATAAAAATAGCAGAAAGATGTCTAGCTATACCACTCCCGAGTATCATTCCAAAGGGACTGAAATCAGAAAATCAAAATAATATATGCATATCCATCTTTATAGCAGCACAGTTAACAAAAACCAAATTATGGAACCAATCTAGGTATCTATCAACAGATGGATGGATTACAAAATTATGGGATATACACACAATGGAATTCTACTCAGCATTAAAGAAGAACAAAATTATGTCATTTTCAGGAAAATAGATGGACCTGGAGAACATTATGCTAAGTGAGATTAGCCAGTCACAGAAAGTGAAGGGTCATACGTTTTTCTCTCATGTGTGGAAGCTAGGGAGTAATCAGGATAGCAGAGGGACTTCAGATAATGGAGGAGAAACTCCAGTGGAGCCAGGGTAGTGGTCTAGGGGAAGGGGAGGAGAGGATCAATGAAGGAATCATTTCCATTGATATTATATACACATGTGAGAACACCAATGTCAATTCAATACCCTGTAAGGGAGGGAGGGGGTAGGGGGAAGAGAGATGGGGGAAGCCCACCAAGTGCTGTGTGCATGTATGTCACCATCACTATGAGTTACATTATGACGTGAGACTGTAATGCACCAAGAAAAGTATGAAAAATATTAAAATAAAAAAATAGCAGGAAGGTCAAGGCTCCCCTGAAATATAAAACAAGCCAACCAAACATTAACAAGATCACAAGAGGGATACTAAGGCCACAGTGGTGAGATCATAGTGTGATATTCCAAGAGATATTTCAAGAGATAACTAGTCATTGCGGAGTCGAGTGGACTCAAAGGCATCGAAGGACACCACGGTTTGCTGTTTCCACTCTGCGCTGTGGCTATCCCCTGAAAACAGTTGAAGTCATCCTGCAAATCTAACGTGGGGGCCTCTTTTCTCCTTGATGTATGCCTAGGCATAACTGGTGACCTAAATGCCAGACAGAAGAGCTGAATCTACTGCAGGAACCAAAGAAGTTCTCTGATCCTCACCAGTTCCACACCTGAAATACATATATCTAGCTGACCTCTGACCCCAGATGACTTTTCCCATTCTCTTCTGAACACACAGTGAAAAAAATCAGATAATCATCATCAAAACTAGAAACTTCAAGCCGGGCGTGGTGGCGCACGCTTGTAATCCCAGCATTCGGGAGGCTGAGACCGGAGGATCCGGGTTCGCAGCCAGCCTCAGCTACCTAGTGAGGCACTCCGCAACTTAGTGAGACTCGGTTTCAAAATAAAGAATAAAAAAAAAAATAGGGCTGGGGGTATAGCTCAGAGGTAGAATGCCCCTGAGTTCAACCCCCAGTACCGCAAAAAAAAAAAAAAAAAAAACAAAAAAAAACTAGAAACTTCTTCTGAGGTTCTTTATTCAAACAAACTCTGTAGTATGTTATCAGTGATGAGTACTTAGTATGTTCTTTCAAGTATTAATGTGAATATTATAAAAATGTTGAATCTCCATGTTCTTATCAAAAAGTTCAACTAATGAAGTATTATGGGAGGGATACATAAGCAACATATAAGGAAATCGATGTAAGTACTTTTCTTTCTCTTTCTCTTTCTTTCTTTCTTTCTTTCTTTCTTTCTTTCTTTCTTTCTTTCTTTCTTTCTTTCTTTCTTTTTGCACTGGAAATTGACTTCAAGGGCATTCTACCTTTAAGCTATATCCTAAACCCTCATTTTCTTTTTTATATTAAAACAGGGTCTCACAGTTATTGAGGGAATCACTAAATTTATGAAGCTGGCCTCAAACCTGGAATTCTCCTCTCCCAGCCTCCCAAGTACTGAGATTCTGGGCATGTGCCACCATGCTCAGCAATTTAAGTACTTTTCTACCATAAACATTATATTTATTAAAGTGTTGTAGTGTTCTATAATAATCATTATATATTTGTGTGACTTAAGAGAGCAAGACTCATTTCCCTGGGTATTTATTGACTCAAATTTAAGTGTATATTAATTGATAAAATAGAATTTTAATGATGTCTCCAGAGAGAATTCAAATAATATTTCCCCCCCAGACGTAGGACCAGCCAGCTAAATTTCTTCTTGGCTTGAAACACTGAGTGAAAAGACTGAAGCTGGCCAGGCATGGTGTCACATGCTTGTAATCCCAATTCTTGGAAAGCTGAAACAGGAAGATTGCAGGTTCGAGGCCAGCCTCGGCAATTCAATGAGGCTCTCAGCAACTTAGCGAGACCCTGTTTCCAAATAAAAAATAAAATAGGTCTGGGGGTTTAGCCCGGAGGTAGAAGGCCCTTGAGTTCCATTCCCAGTACCACACACACACACACACACACACACACACGCACACGCACACAAACACACACACGCACACACACACAAAGATGGAAGCTATCCTTGCAAATGGTGTGTGTGTTGGGGTGTGCAGTAGGTGAGGCAAAGATGTTCATTTACCTCTAATAGTTAAAAGAGTTAAAAACCAATACTTGGCAACTAGATAGCTCCTAAGTGTTTCAAAGGGCCTGCCTGGACACTCACCACTCAGACAGCACTTCCAATTCTTCCTAGCCAAAGTTCCTCCTCACTTGGAATCCTTTACATTTTCATTTGTAACATGCTCCTCCCTGACTGGACACCATTGCTATGCAAGACGGGAAGGCAGAAGGAAGGAGGTGTCACCTGTAATGAAGGCCTGCAGAATCCTTCTTTCTGCTTGTGGAGCATGACTTTGACAGTCAAAGGAGGCTAGTGACGAGCTCTGGACCCAGCATGGAGGCTTCTAGGAGCAGCCACTGCCACCCAAAGCCCTCTCCTCTGCTTTCCATGTTCATGGGTTTTGTGTGACATGGCTGTCAAGAACTGGAAACTGGAAACTAAGGGGAACTTCACCCCAATGACGGTGTTCCACTCATCTGTCCTCCTCCTGCATGGAGGATGAGACCTGCCTCCCAGGAGGCACTGTGGAAACATGTGCCCAGACAGAAGTGGCTGTTGGTGTAAAGGGCCATCAGAGCGAGGAAGGGGTTCTTCACCACCATGCATACTGGTCCAGCTCCCTAGATCTTCACATTCCATCCTAAATGAGCATCCTCGGTGAACCGCCGCCTCATTGGAATTCTCAGAAGGAAAACGCAAGAATGTGGTTGCAATGAACTCTGAATTTGTCTGACTGTCAAAACCTTGTATTTGGGGCTGGGGATGTAGCTCAGTAACAGAGCACTTGCCTAGCATGTGCCAAGACCCTGGGTTAGAGCCCCCAGGAAGCATTAGTATATATATTATATATATATATATTAATATATCTCACTAAATATATAAAAATATATCTCGCTAATATATATTAATATATATCTCACTATATATATACATATATTTTTTTTTTAGTTAGATAAACTCCACCCAAATTCTGGAGGCTTGCAGAGCCTCATAAATAGGAAAGTGAGGCTGGACCTGGCTGGTGTCAGGCATTTCCAGGAGATGAAATGAACTGGAGTCCTGGCTCTGCACTTGCTTGTAGACAAATCTTGAGCAAGTCCTTCTGCTCTCCAGGGTCTCAGTTTGCACCTCCATAGAAATGTATTGATCAGACTGAATTATCTCTAGGGTTCCTTCTAGCTCTGAAACTTTTGACCTATAATTATTATATGGGTAGTATATATTAAAATTATCAGAAATTAAAGATATCAGAAAAATTCTCATCTTTAAACATTTCTAAAGCCTGGAACTCTAAGTTTGTAATAACCTTGAAGGCTTAAAAACCTGCCAATGCTTCCAAGTTTATATCTTTGTTAACCAAGATGGAAGTTTTGGCAAATCCCTGTTTGCAACTTTTACCCGGAAGGATTTTATTTCACTTGATCTTTTTTATTTTTTTAACTGATATTAATTTTGAGAAAAATTAGGTCCAATTATTTCTGAGCCATTTTGAAAACTCTCCGAAATCAATTGAAATGTAGTCCCAGTTATTTGCTATCTAATCCCAAACTCTATAAGCTCCTTTCTATTTCTATAAGGCATTCCTTTAGCAGGGACTCAATACCAAAATACAAAAGGCCAAGGCTGGTTTTGGAAATGGAATCATCTGAGTTTGAAAAACTCTATTTGTCCAAATTTCCCATCTCATGATTCAGGCTACTTGGCAGGCCTATGCAGGGAGAATGGCTGTCCTCCCTCCCAGTCATGCACTCCTTTTAGGGACATTTGACCCAGCCTACCTCTTTCCACGTCTCTTGTTCTGGGGCTTTTCTTGTAACATCTCCAGGCCAACTTAGTGTCACTTTCTGGCTTTCATGTAACGCCACACAAGTGACAGCACCTGGTGGATATGTTCCTCCTAAATTGCTTCAGAGGAGAAATTGTTGAACAGATATCTCAGAGGGGATAGTATCTGTCTAGTTCCCACAAGGCAGACACAGGAGCCTCACAAAAAGTATTTGTAGAATAAGTGCAGTCTGTCATGAAGTGAGGCACACTGGAACAAATGAAGTAGATTTATGAAAAGAAGAAAATCATAATCGCAAGCCTTTCAGATTAGACATCAGGACTTTCCCTGAAAACAGTGATTTTCTTATTTTATTTTATTTTAAAATGCTTGTACAAATTTGAAGTACAATGAGTAAGCATTCCTTTCTAACCACATCCTCACCAACAAATTTATTGTTTGTATTCTTGACTATTGCTTTTCTAGCTAGAGTTAGATGGAATCTCAGTGTGGTTTTGGTTTGCTTTTCGCTGATTGCTAAGGATGTTGAACATTTTTTTTCACATATTTATTGACCATTTGTAATTTTTTTGAGATATGTCTGTTTAGTTCATTTGTCCATTTATTGACTGGGCTATTTTGTTTTCTGGTATTAAGTTTTTTGAGTTCTTTATATATTCTGGAGATTAGTTCTCTGTTGGAAGAGTTGTTGGCAAAGAGTTTTCCCTTCTGTAGACTCTCTCTTCACCACTATTAACTGTTTCCTTAGCTGTGCAGAAGCTTTTTAATCAATATAAAGATTCATCAAAAGACTAGGAATGGAACCACCATGTGATCCAGTTATATTACTTCTTGGTACATATCCAAAAGAATTAGAGTCAGCATACTATAACAATAGAAGCACACCCACGTTTACGGCAGAACAGTTCACAATAGCCAATTTGTGGAACCAGCCTAGGTATCAGTCAGCAGATGAATAGATAAAGAAAATGTGGTATATGTACACAATGGAGTTTTACTCAGCCATAAAGAAGAACAAGATCATGTCATATGCAGTAAATTGAATGAAAGTAGAGAATATTATGTGCCACATTCAGATAATCAAGGGTCATATTTTCTCTCATATATGGAAGTTAGAGAGGAAGAAAAGGGAGGGTGGAAGGATCTCATGAAAACAGAAGAAAAACCAGTAGTAAGGGAAGGGGATTAGGGAGAGGGAGGTGGGGGGTAAGGGGAGGTACTTGGGATTGTAATTCATCAAATTATGTTATGTGCATGTACAAATATGCCACAATGAAACCCACCTTTGCGTATAATTATAATTCACCAATCAAAATTTAAAAATAAGCCAGGCATGGAGGTGCATGCTTGTAAACCCAGTATCAGAAGGCTGAGACAGGAGGAACACAAGTTTGCAACCATCCTCAGCTACTTAGTGAGGTTCTCCATAACTTAGTAAGACTCTGTTTCAAAATAAAAAGAATAAAAAATAGGGCTGGGGATGTAGCTTGGAGGTAGAATACACCTGGGCTTAATCCCTATTACCACAAAAAACAATAATAAAATAAAAATAAAATAAAAACCAGTATGTAGAAAATAGTGTTGTGGTCGGGCGTGATGGAGCACGTTTGTAATCCCAGCATTTGGGAGGCTGAGACTGGAGGATCCGGGTTCACGGCCAGCCTCGGCTACCTTGTGAGGCCCTCTGCAACTTAGTGAGACCCTGTTTCAAAATAAAGAATAAAGAATAGGGTTGGGGGTACAGCTCGGAGGTAGAATGCCCCTAAATTCAATCCCCAGTACCACAGGAAAAAAGAAAAGAAAACAGTGCTATGTTTTGTAATTTTTCCTTTGGTAAACTTTGAGAAGTGAGGATTTCAAGCTTTATGAGCCATTCTGGGTAATTTAAGCCGGGTGTGGTGGCGCATGCTTGTAATCCCAGTACTTGGGAGGCGGAGACAAAAGGATCCCAGTTTGTGGCCAGCCTCAGCTACTTAGTGAGGCCCTCTGCAACTTAGTGAGACCCTGTTTCAAAATAAAGAATAAAAATAGGGCTTGGGGTATAGCTCGGAGGTAGAACGTCCCTGGGTTCAATCCCCAGTACCACATACACACACAAAAAAACAACAACGAAAAACAGGCGAGAGATATCGAAAGCTATCATATCCTATAGCTCCTGCTATTATTTCATCAAGTTATTCCTATAACTGAATTGACCAGTCTGATAAGTGAAAAGCAATCATTTTGATTATCTCTCAATGAATGGGATTTTAATAGTTGTTTTAGGGTATCAACATAAACCCAATCTCCTTTTTGTAACATTTCTCCTTTCTTCCCTTGGACAACAGTGGCTGCATATGGCACACAGTTAGATGCTAGTGTTGTATGTGCCGGGCCCTCTTCTAGGTGGTGGAGAAATAGAGCAGCAGAGACAAAGTCCCTGCCCTCACAGCACATACATTTGATCAGGAAGGGATGAATAATAAATAAACAGTTACATGAAAAAAGATGATGTTGGAAACGAAGAGCTGAAAGGAAGTAAGGCCAAGGAGGTGCTGGCGGCTGGTGGAGGCATGCAGTGCTGAGACATCTCTGGTTGAGTCGGTATCACAGCCATTTGCTTGGAAAGATCATAGCCCTTGTCTAAATGGGATGCCCACCCTCTGCTGGCTTTGGGGCAGGATCTTGTGCTGATCTGTGTGCAGGCTGGGAGGCCATGCTGTTGGGAAAGGGTGAAGAAGAAACAATGGAGCTGAGCCTGGCTGGACGAGCTCCAACCCAAGAAAAGCCTGGGGAAATGCCATTCTAGGCAAAAGGAATATCAAGACCAAGCCTACATAGAGAGAAGCTTCAAGTCTTTGAGGGATGCAAAAATAAGGGCAGAATGATGGTACCAGGAGTTGGCGGCAAGCAGGGTGGGACCTTGCGGGGTCTCAAGGCCACGGTGCAGCACACACTGCAGGATGTAAAACTGGCAGCAGCACAGGATTTGTCATCATAAGGCTCCTCTGGCCACCACGGAGGGTGGCTTGCAGGTGGACATGAGCGGTGGCTGCCCAGGTGTAGCCTGAGAGGTCACAAATGTGGGCGGGGGCCCTGGGTACAAAGCAAACAGAAGGAGACAGATCTGGTAGGCAGAAGCAGCAGGACCTGCCACCTGACAGGGGGTGAGGAGGGGGAGATGCCTTATTGAAATTAATGAGATTACTAATTAGGATCGCGCTTTACCGTAAACAAATTATTAAGCACTTTTCTTGCCAGTGCCGCTGCCCTGCCTTTAGGAATAAGGCTTAAAGATCATTAAGAAGCAGTCTGACAGGAGTCAGGGGACCTCTAATAATTTCCAACCACGGGGAAAGGAGCCTCGGAAGCCAGGCTCTAATAATGTGTCACCACCACAGAGCACGTCGCTGTTTACAAAGCGCTTTCATGCCCACGGTCTCCCTCGCACTTTTATTTTTCTTCAATTTCTATGGCATTTCTACAGAACAGGGAGGATTAGTAGGCTGGTGTGTTCACAGAACAGAAACCTGATTCCGACGAGGAGTTTGTTGATACTCTTCTGCCCACTAGCAATTATTTTTTCTTTTAAAAATCTTTCCTGATGATGAGAACTCCTCTTCTAGTAGCAATAATTTAGGTCATTTAAAACATTTTTTCATTCTTTTTTTTTTTAATTTCAATGCTTTCCAGAGATCACCCTGAACAGACGAGTGGAAATAAGATTTCGCTGGATTTCTAAGAACTGGGCATTATGAAAGCTTTGAAATGATTCTGCTCTTCTCTGAATGAAAAGGAAAGTCAGATTGTTATGCATGAATTAATTAAGGCCGTAACCTCCCAGGCCTGCACACAGATCAAAGCAGGATCCTGCCCCAAAGCAGGCTGAGCTGAGCACCACATCCAAAAGAGGGCTGTGATCTTTCCAAGGGGATGACTGTGACACCGTCTCAGCCAGACAGCACCAGCCTCGAGGCCTCAGAGTTTGGGAAAAGAGCACCAAGTGGAAGCCGCTCCCCAAGAAAAAGAGGCAAGCAACATGCCAGCCCATGGAGGGTGGCCTCCCAGGGAGGCAGGCATGGCTGCCGGAGAGTGAGACCAGCAGAGGACGCCCTGGGCTTTCTCTTCCCAGGAGGAATCTCAGGATAAAGCAGAAAGACCCGTGACTCTGGAGGACAATGACCAGGACTTGAAAGCTGGGTCTGTGATGAGAGTTTAGCCTCCTCTCTGAGACAGAAGTGATCCACCCCATCCAGAGTGGATGCAAGGACCAAACCCATGACACTCTCTGTGAAACGGACATGGAAATGATTGCAATGAACATGACTCAACTTTTCAAAGGAAATCTGCATTAGATCTGAAAAACAAGCAGAAAGTGATGGATAAATTCCTCCTTGGTCGTGCAGCAGGTCAGCCCAGTGAGCATATACTAAGGTGTGGTATATGCTCCAGGAGGATGAAGAAGACTGAGTCCTGGCCTGCCCTTCTGTTTCTCCCCTGAGGTTTGTACTCAGCTGAAGCTCAAGGCAGAAGAGGGGTGTGTATCAGGGGCACAGGGAAAGGTCCATGCAGGCAAAGGACCTGGGGGAACCCTCATCCCGGTGGAGGACCTAAGATGACCTCAAGGAGGAGGCAGCAATGAGGAGTGAGGGAGTCCAATAGGCGTGGTTGGACGGACAGGACCTGCAGTACATGCACAAAAGCAGAAAACACAAAAACTTCCCATCCACCAAGGAACAAAGGCTAAGACAGAGGTGGTCAGGCACGGGAGATGGTTGAATTCAACTGAAAACCTTGTTAGGAACTAGATGGCGCTAGAGAGCTCAACTAGATACAACTGAAAAAAGAATGTTAAAGAAATATACTTGGCAGCATGTAGAAAGGCAGCCACGTGACAAAAGTGTATCTCTGGTCCCACTGGTGGTTTCAGGGAATCCAGGTAAGGGGTTCAGTAGTGGGAGCCCACTGTTTCCTAGACTATTTCATAGAATTGTCACCCCGAGAGCCTATAGAAATTACACTGAACTAGATAAGGAGGCCTCATGCTCAAAACAGTCAGATCATTTTAAAAGAGCAGAAACCCTTCCAGCTCACCCACCCTGTCTTCTCCCTCTCGTGAATAAAAAGCACAAAAAAGAGAGAACAAGGGAGGGAGAAAGAGAATTAGCAAGGGAGAGCATGAGAGGAAGACAGGGAGAGGAAAGAGAGAAGGAAAGAGAGGAATAGAGACAATAGATGGATGGATGAATAGATAGATAGATAGATAGAGAGATAGATAGATAGATATTGCACCAAAAGAAAGACTGCACTGAGACAAAAAGATAGGGAGAAGGAAAAAGTAAGAAGAGGCCCAGCTCTGGATATTAGTGACAGAGGACAAAAATAGGACAGAGAGGGAGAGAAGAGAAACATAATGGCATAAATAGGCATAGAAAGAAACAAGAAAAGGCAAGCGGAACAGCAGCTAGGGAGGACACAGGCCGAAGCCCCTGGGGTTAGCTCTGTGGTGTCCACAAGAAGCAACAGGGGGCAGGAGAGAAAGAACAGAACGTGGACTCCAGGACGCACAGGAGTGGGAGCCCCCGCTCAGACGCTCAGATCTCCACCGTGGCCTGGCCTCTCTCACCACCCTTGGTCAGTGAGGCAGCAGCCTTGTCTCCAAGCCCAGGCCTGACTCCTGGCCACCATGTTTTCCCTTCGTCCTGAGCCCCAACACCTGGACCCAGTCCCCACCGAGATGTGGCCCAGCACAGTCAGCTGTGAAACCCCTGCTGATTGAAGCCATCCACATAGCCAGGAAACTGGTTACGGTTTGGGTGTGAAATGTCCCCCAGTGATTTGTGTGTTGGAGACTTGGTCCCCAGCTGGTGGCGCTATTGGGAAGTGGGGGACCTTGGGGGGGCGGGGCCTAGTTAGAGGAAATGGGTCACTGGGGGGTGTCTTGGAAGGGTTTATTTTGATCCTAGGCCCCTCCTTTCTCTCTGCTTTTTGGCTTCCAGGGTGCCATGAGATGAATATCACACATCCCCACCATGATGTTTGGCTTCACTACAAGCCCACAGCCACAGGGCCCGGTGACCATGGACTGAAATCTCTAAAACTGTGAGCCAAAATAGACCTTCCCTCTTTTAGGTTTTGATGTTCTCGGGTATTTTGCCACTGTGATGGAAAGCTGACTGATATGCTGGCCTTCTAGGCTGGACACTGGACAGAGACGAGGGTGGTAGGATACTGCTGCTTTGTCTCTTCCACCTCCTGTCTTGCACTTGGCTGGATCCAAGCACTATGCTAAGACACTGGGAAATGGGCTCATTCTAGTGCTTCTTAAAAATTAGCAGCGATTGTCTCAGAATTCTCACTCAATTGTCACAGGCCCTTTTTGTCTTGGCATCTTCAAGACTGCAGATACCCAGGTGGTCTCCTGAGAACCATGTCTTCTTCATTACTTCCTGTAGTCTAAGCAAGCTCTAAAGATGTGACATTAAACATTCTTTCTGAGGCTCTGGTACCTCTTCCTAGAAGAAAATCACAAATCTGTGAAATTTTGCATGCATTTTGAAGAGTTTATGTTTTCCTCTTGCCACTGTCCCTGTCTGTGGACTGTAGGAAGTCTCCTGGATCCAGACTAAGAGTCCTAGGCCTATACCCTCTTTTCAAGAATCTCTGGTTGCTGCCTTCATGTGATGCTGGCTTAGGGAACTTCTTGGGACTACAGCAGGGATAGAAGGCATTGTTGAGCTTGGAACTGAGATGGAACTAACAGACTGTCCATCTCCTTATGTAACATGTCACAGCCACTTCGTAACTCTACTTCAACCAAAAAAAAAAAAAGAAAAAGAAAGAAAAGAAAACACAAATGAAAATAAGTGTGTTATTGAGGCTCTAAGAGACCCACATCTCCTTTCCTTGACCCATAAAAGAAGTGAAATATATATATATATGTATGAAATATATACATATAGTGCTTCAAAATGATGTGAAAATATATATATATGTGAAAAAATATGTATATATACATATATAGCTTCAAAATGATGCCATTTGGTGGGTTTACTAGACTGGATAAAGCTTTAAAGAAAGAAAAAAGCATGTAGATGTAAACAGAATAAATGCCAGATCAGGGCCATTTCATAATTGTGTCTGCTTCTGACTGATCGTCTCCGCTTTCTGTTGAACAGCACTTATCGCTTTGTAACGTGTCAGGATGAGACTTCGCTTTCAACATGAAGGTGTTGCTGTCACTGTTTATTTTTTTCCTTGCTTTATGATTACAAGTGCTGATCACAGCTCAGATAGTTGTAAAAAAAATAAACCTGCTATCAGAGCTTGCATGTAATTAGTTCTAAATGTGTGGCCCATTTGCAATAGCAGGCTGTACATTAGGTAGCACAAACACTTAAAATGCCAGATATCACACACTTTTATGACAGCCATTAACGGAGCCACAGTAGCAAATATTTAATGTGACAGTCACATTAGCATACCTCTCTGCTGATAAAGAAGCATGCTTACCATTTGCACTGCGAGATGCAACATGGAGCCCTGCGCTCTGACGATGAAGTTCTTCTGCTTGGTCCAGACGGCTTTGAAGACACAAGGAATTCCTGGGTCCTCAACCACACTGGCAAAGGTTGCCTGCTTTGGAAAGCACGTCTCTCAGCAAGGCACCCTTGACACATGCCTCTGGGCTCTGACCAGTCTGAATGACAGGACGCCTCCTTCAGAGTGCTGCAGTTTGAAGGGCAGAAATACTCTTTCATCCCATGCCTGTCCATAGGGATGTTCCAGGTCTAGTGTGATGGTTTGGTGGGTGTGAACACAACTACATTTCAGATTTAAAATATATTCTCCATTCCTTTAGATGTACCAAAGCTCTGTCACATTGCTCCTTCAGGCTTCCTGGTTCTCATTCCAGAACGGAAACTTGGTCCCCAAGTTCTCCAATGCCCAACTTCAAAACACGCCCTACAGTTGGTTTCCAAATATTTTTGTTCTATTCTCTGGTATTCATGGAAACAACTATTTCTAGAACTGTTACAGTAGCAAGTCATAATTATCAGGAATATTGTACTTAAACATATTGTAATTCAGGAAATGTCAGGCTAATGCAGGCCACTCTCTTTGGTGCCACTTCTTGATAGTTTCCAATCTAGCACCATAGAGTTGGACCCAAGATGCAGAAATGGGCTCTATTTAGCTGGGCGTGGTGGCACATGCTTGTAATCCCAGTACTTGGGGGACTGAGACCGGCGGACCCGGGTCTTAGGCCAGCCTCAGATACTTAGTGAGGCCCTCTGCAACTTAGTGAGGCCCTGTTTCAAAATAAAGAATAAAAATAGGGCTGGGTGTGTAGCTCAGAGGTAGAATGCCCCTGGGTTCAATCCCCAAAACTTTCACACACACACACACACAAAAAAAAAGGGCTCTACTGGAGACATTGATGCCAGTTCATGTGACATGACCCATCTGTAGCCTGAATCAACCCTAGATGAACAGCATATCTTTCCAGGTAGGAGCACCTCCTGCCTCACATCCCAACGACACTTCTTTTATATCAGTATATAGTAGGAAATGAAAATTAAAGGCCTACAGGGATTAAGCAATAACACCAATGAGTTAGTGGGCCAGATGTAATATAATATAGAGCGGTGGGGACTGTGAGAAAATGAAAAGTAGATGGTCAACCTAATATGGGCAGTTCTACAGTTAAGGCCGATGGTCATGTAGGAGACCAAGCCCAGAGCTGTAGATTCTCCAGTTGCTTAAGAAACAAGAAGTCCAGAGTTTATCTAAAATAGCTCAAATTCTAAATATTGGCAACACATTTATTTATTTTCATTTGCTGGGCTGGACAAACATAATATGTCTGTGTGCAGGTTAGGTTTATGGGCCAATAGTTGGTCAAGCGTGGATGATGGTGTTTAAGAAACAGACACACAGCTTCTCCCCTCCTGGGAGGTGGGGTCAAGACCTGGAGTCTAGCCCTCTCAGTCACCACCTTTGTGACTTTGTGGCAGACTTTGTTATAGCCACTGCGGTGATTCCTATTTCAGGTCCTGAAAATCATTCTGAGTCTGTAATTGTTTGCAAGCAGTTGGAATTTTGATTTGTGAATTAGAGGCCTTTGACCATTTCTTATAGAACATATTATAATAGAAACCATAGCTAACACTTACGAACATTGTTTTAAATGCTTTACAAGTAACTGACCAATGAGCAGTAACAACAATCACAGCTATAACCTTATACGATACCAAGCCCTGAGCTGCATGCTTTACAAATAGTAATGGATTTAATCTTTGTAACAACAACAACAAATCACCCCCCTACTTTGTAATAAGGAAACTGAGGTACAAAGAAGTTAAGAGTTCTGCCAGGATGCTGTAGTTAAGAAGGGGTGAAGCCTGGATTCAAACCCAGTCCATCTGGCTCCAGGGACATGTTCTCCCTACTGTGGCATCCTACCATTTACCAAGGGGGACTTTGTGACCTAAACCAACAGAACACACGCATCTAAGACCCATGAGACTACATGATAGTTCTGAATTCTCTAATATGTACAAATATGCATGAAAACCTAACCAAGCATTAGGAAAAGCAAGAAAGAAGTCACTGTCCATTGATGCTTATTGAGAGTTCTCTACGTGCAAATGATTCACTTACCTCAGTATCTCATTTAATCTTAACCCAAACATGGTGTAGTACATCTGCTTCCCATTTTGTACCTGGGGAACAGAGGCAAACCAGCAGAAGTGTGCTTGATCAAGGGACCCTGGTAAAAACCACAGGGAAGACTCCAGAGATGATTTTGACTGAAAACACAGCTCTCTGCTTGGAATGAGCAATTTTTTCTGATCATGTCCATGTTTGGTTTTGAATGTGTCGATTCTCCTGAGGGGAGAATGGCGATGCAAGCTGAGAAGAGAATATCGAAATCACTGAGGCATATCCAAGACACGCTTGATCTCACGTCCCCTGAAAGGCAGGTCACTACGGAGGGAAGGACCGCACCATCCCTCCCTCCAGAACGAGGGATACAGGGCAAAGGCAGGACACTTCCAAGCAAGAAGCTTACTGCATACTTTTGTCCTGGTGAGTTTTGACAGTTCAAAGGCAGGGACGTTTCCACTTCCCCTGCACCCCAGCAGCAGAAACCCTTGGGATGCCTCTTCTCCTGGTGCCCTCTCCCATAATGACACCCCAGTTCTCCCTACCCAGCTCCAGCCCTTCCACACTTAGCACGCTCGTCCTCCCGTGCTGTTTACACATTTCAAATATTTGTACTCCATTAAAAAGATATCGAGCACATGGAGAAATAGATGTCCACATTTGGAAAGCATAAATCTGAGGCACTGGGGATTACAGGCTCCCTTTATACATTTTTCTTCAGAGATGAGAAAGGTTTCCTTTGATATTAAACAGAACTCTAACCCCGGCAAGCTGAGCATTCTTTTTAGGGTATCCCTCCCAAAGAGGTTTACCAGCTCTCAAGGAACTTTTGGATTGAATACTACGTCTTCTCATCGCCCTGGCTTTGCCTTTTATGAAATGCACTAGCTCTGCTCATCACTTCTCTCCATTGCTAGAAGTTGCCAAAGACATATTCTTTGGGGCTGGTAAGGAAGGTGTTTTCCCCGTATCTCTCTCCTGTTTTCTCATCTTTAACTCCCACAAGGCCACATTGTGCAAACACAATTCAAGGTGTAAGCATACCATAACTGAGTACAGAATACCCACCATCACCAACATCTCCACCATCACCATCATCTGTACCATCTCCACTACCATAGCGATGGCTGTGATGGCAGAGATGGTGGTGATGATAGGAATGGTGGAGATGGTAGGATTTGGGGGGCGCTGAATGCTGTGAGTGTCATCTGTTCCATTGTAGGAGAGCTAAGGAGTTCTTCTCAGATGAAGTAATACCAGAACCAAGATGTGAAGGCTATGGAAGAATCTATCTAGTCAGTTGGCGGGGGTGGGGAGGGCAGTGAGGATTCCAAACTAGGGAACAGTAGTGGGCGGTTTAGAGTCTACTGTCACTTAAAAGGTTCCTCCCCTCCCTGAACAGTTGGTAGAGCCCCAAAATTCTGAGAGCCCCAACTCATCCCTCACCTCCTCTGTGGCCCTCTTTGACTCCCCAGACAGGGTGCAAGCCCTGTCCTCAGGGCTCCTGATCCGCAATACAGGTAGCCCTGTCTGTGAACCTCTTAAAGGGACGAAATGTTTGTTTTATCCACAGCCATACGCCTACCACCTAATAGAATATCCAACCCACAGAAGGCTTATAATAAATTCTTGTTGGACAAATGAATAAAACACCAAAAACTTAAAGGATAATAGTTGTTCCACAGCTCTGCCAGACTTGTGGCATGAAAGCAACCTTAGTATGTCCTCTGCTAGTCCACACATTTTTCATGCCTCAATAAATGAAGAACATGACTCTGTGGTTGGGTGGGTGGATCCAGATTGTCCTTTTACTTCTTATTTCTTATTCCATTTTCTGTGGCTATAACTGAATAACACAGGCTGGATAATTTATGAGGCATAGAGGAGTATTTGGCTCATGCTTTTGGGGGCTGTAATGACCAAGACCTGGGTGTCAGCATCTGCTCAGCACCTGGAAAGGCCCCTGTGCGGCCTCGTGACATGGCCGAGGGCACCCCTAGGGAGGCAGAGCAAGCTCGCCAGCTCAGGTCTCTCTTCCTGTTCTTGTAAAGCCACTAATGCCATCAGGGGGCCCCACCTCGGTGACCTCCTAGAATCCTGACCCTTTCCAAAGGTCCACCTCCAAATCCAGTCACACATGAATTGGAAAATTAGGTTCCTGACACTGCAGCTTTAGCATCCTATTAGCATGGCTTTTGGCAAGATATTTTATCCCATCTGCCTTAGTTCTGTGGAGGCCAATCAGATTAATGCAACTGCAAAGGGTTCAAAAAGGTAAATGCGCTGACATCCTGATGCAGTGATATTGGTGAATGATCTAGCAATAAATGTGAGAGATTGTAACTGAGGAGAAACAGAGAAGGGTCAGTGCCCTTAAAAAACACAGTGAGGGCTCGGGGTGTACTCATTGGTGGAGTGCTTGCCAACATGCACAGGGCTCTAGGTTTGACCCATTGCACTGAACACACACACACACACACACACACACACACACACACACACACACACTTAGTCTCTACACCAAGATGACAAACACTGGAAACAGCAGTATTTTCTTCCCCCTCAGCCCAGCAAGCCCACACCCTGTGACCTGGGGAGATAAGGCAGGTTCATAGCTTCCTCCGCCCTGCTCACCTACCCAGGTGAGTTTGTGATGAGAATATGGTGAAACTCCTATCATGAGAAGTCAGGTTTCCTCTCTAAAACTGCATCCAGCTATAATTACCAAGAACTTAGGATAAGGAAACTCTGTCAAAGACTCCAGATTTCCTTTGCAGGGCACTTGAAGTAGCACGGTTACAGAAGCGAGGTGGACACATTCGTATGCCACCATTATTTTCCCACCAAGTAGAAAAGCGGGAGTGTGCAAGCCAGGAACCCTCCCCTTCCTGCTGACAGTGCTGGCTGAGCCGGAGCGGGCAGCCTGCTTCATGGCTCCTGAGTCCCGTTGAGTGGTTCCAGCCTGTCAGGAGGTCACCCGCTGATGGCTCCGACACACTGGCCTGGAGGTATTTATGTGATCTCCCCGAGTCCGCAGAAAACCTGCCCTCAGAACAAGACGAATACATCCCTGCTCTTGCTGGCTTCAAGCTCTGCAGTGGGGGGCTGACCTGACAGCTGCTTGTCCTGAGGGAGAAATAAAGGAAACTGGAGAAACACATGCTATTTCCATGAATTCCCACTCATCTGCTGTTAGAAAATTCAGCTGAGACCCTGACAATAAAGGTTAGACTTGTAGTGTCACAACAGAAAGGAAAGGAACTTTAACTTGCCTTCAGCATACCAAACAGGCTGCACTTCACAAGATCTGTAACTCGCTGAACCATCTAAGATGCACCGCAGAAAAACTATCAATGGGCATTTGTCTGAATTCATATTTATGGCATCTGTTTGACATGCGGTTTTCATTTAGATGGCAATCCAGATACCGCTTTGCATAAAGTTCTGGCTTTTTGAGCTGTCTATATCAATTGTCTTTTACCAAATATCAAATTTTCAGATGTTTACAGATGCACCAGAAGAATATGTTCAAATCATTCAGAAGAATGGCATCCAAGAACAAAAATGTGAACCCCATGCTAATGAAAATTCTTGTGTTTCACGTAGAAAAATGCTCTAAAATGGAAAAAAAAAATCATTTGCCCAAATTTACTGCAAAAGAATAATTTATCTCTCTTTGAGAATCAATTATACCACTGTTCTCCTCTCCTCATTCCTAATTTGGGCAAAAAGCCTATATCAAGTACATGAAATCAGAGTTTAATCATTTTTATAACTAGGTGTAGTTTTTTTTTTTAAGCTGTTAAAAATTCCCAATGCAATGACACAAGTATTTCTGTGAGTCAACGTTATTTTGGGGATTTATGATAATTACTCATCCCAAGGAAAAATGAAGCTAATTGAAACAAACTCCATGCTTTATTTTAATGCCATTTGAATACAGCATGCACTGCCAGCTACAAAGTGACATGGAACCGAGGCCGTTCCCAACAACACCATGCTTTCTCAGTTTTATGTATTTTTTAATTTCCTCTATGGAAAATCTGGTCTTCATAAAAGAACTGCTAGAGAAAAATGTGGAAAAAGTTGATTCATTCCATATTTACATTCTTTCTGGTACCTGGACGTGAACCAACTGAAAAAGGATGCCAAAAAAGAAGTTAGCTAAGTCATTTAGAAAACTCATCTTCCCCTAGACAAAAGGACAAGCTGCCTTGGAAAGGCCTTCCTTGATAATGTAAACAAGCTTCTGCCTAATGAGATCTGTCTTCCTAACCTTTGACCCCAGCCTCAAGGAGGCCAACCATAAGAAATGGCCGCTTTTCTTTAACTTGATATCTACCCCCAAGAACCACCCACCAACCTGGGAGAGTTAGTACTGTCCAAATCCAAAATTTCCTTCTCAAATACTTGGACATATCAAAGCACAAATGTGTCCAACAGCAAAGAAACACCAAATTTTGCCATCAAGTTGCTTTGAGTCCGCCTGGCCTGCTCTGCTAATGCTATTTGCCATTTTGCTTTGAAGAGCTGGGCAAAATGGAAGCAAGGTGTCCCGCTCATGAGTCAGGGCAGCCCGCCCATGCGGCCCAGAGCCGCCAGCTGTGTTTCCCATCAGCCTGTCATCATTAACAGCTTCGTTTCATTTCGTCTGTGATAAAAACAATTTAGAAGCATGGAAATGACATTACAGTTAGGTTGCCCTGAAACATCACAGCGGTGAGAAAGCGATTGAACAATTGCATATTTCTCTGAAAATCCACAGTTTTGTCTGGGTCACAGAGCAATAGAGCTGTACAGGTGACACAATTTCTTCAGAACAAAACAGTCCTTTATAACATTAACATAGAGGCAAAATGACCCAGGGAAGGGGAAGAACTGAGGAGCCCAAAATGGTGGTCAGAGTATGAAAATTTGATTGTCTCTTAGGAATTTCATTCAGGAGGCCTCTCCTCTGGCTACCATGACAGGACCTCAGAGTTTATCCTGGTGTGCTGGCGTGGGGTGAAGGTCAGTCAGTGATGGTCACCTTGGTGGCAAATCTCTGCTTCTTGCTTAGCTAAGACAGGTTCCTCTTTCATGTTTTTCTTCACTCAGTTCTCTCTTCTGCATCCACCCAGCAGCAGTATATAACAGAAAGACAACTGAATACAAATCTGAAAGCCCAGGTTTCTGAGTCCAGCTTGTGTCCTTCGGTAAACCCCACCTGCTCATGAGTGATCTGATAGACTAGAGGGTCCCTGAAGTTCCCTCTAATTCCAAAGAAGTCCTTACTCCACTAATTCACTCATGCATACTTTCAGACTTCTGCGTCTCACCTGTGCCAGACACTGACTTATTCTTCAACAACAGTTCAGATTTTACCTTCCTCACCTGGGAAATCTTAGCTAAGATGTTAGAGTTTAGCTTTGGAGTATCCACCAAAGACTCTTGTGTTGAAAACATGGTTCCCAATGCAGCGAGTTTCAGAGGCAGGACATTGCAGGAGGAGATGGGTCCCTGGGAATGCCACCTTACAGACTATATACGTCCCTGGCCACTACCTGTCTCTGCTTCCAGCCCCGTGATGTGAGAGTGGCCTCCCTCCACCATGCCTTGCCGCCGCAGTTTCTGCCTTAGAGGTGGCTGACTATGGACTGAACTCTAAAACAGTGAGTCCAAAGAAGTCTTTCTTCCTCTAGAGTTGTGCTTGTCAGGTATTTTGTTCACAGTGGTAGAAAAGCTGACTGAAATACCAAATCCCTCATTTAAGCTCGGGATTGGTATATATCACCATCCTCTAGACATTTTCTATCATGTGGCTATCCCACAGACACCTCCAACTCAGTGTGGGCACTGTGAGGTCTGACTGTGAGGCCTGCCCAGGAAAGGCGGAGAACAAAAGGACTTCAGGAAAGCCGGAAAATGCCTCTAAGCATCCCCCGTCCCTAACCTCATAAATTTATCTGTCCTGACCCACAGTTAAACCCACCAATTGGAGAAATACACAACTGCCTTGTTCTCCTTCCCTCCTAAAAAGCTGCCTTGTTCTCCTTGCCCCCAGTCTGCATGGAAGAGGACTCCTGACTCTCGTGGACTCTCTCTCCCAGTCAGGCCCCCGCCCAGGCTTCACTCCAATTAAAGAGCCTGTTCTAGTCTGTAGAGCTGTGTTTTCTTTATCCTATATTTTCCAACACTCAGCATACCCAAACCAAACTTACATCCATCCACAGATGCCTGCTCTGCTTCCTGTTTTCTCCTTCTTGGAAAGCGGGAACCTTTATTTCCCAAACCAGAAACCCAGAGCTCATCCTTGGCTCTTCTCTTTCCCTCAGCTTCTGCACAGCCACCAGGTATTGCTGACTCCTTTGCAAGAGATTGTCTCTTTTCTCTATCCTTTTCTCTCGTCCTCCTTACCTTCCAATTGATTCACCATACTGCATCCAGAATGATCTTTCTAATCATATTATTTCCTTTGCCGAAGCCCCATTTCTTCTAGGGCCAACTCCAAAATCCTGGGCATAGAAAAATAAGACCATCTGGACCTGGTGTCTTCCTTCAGTCACACTTCCCCTGTGCACTATCTCTTGGAAAAGCCAGGTGAGCTTTACAGTTCCCAAACTTGTCTTACTTCTGAGAGTGTGAATGCAATGCCTTCTCCTTCTTAGAAGGTGCCCCACCCCGGCCCTTTACTCAATTTCTTGATGTTTTTCAGGATTCACTGCAATTACTCTCCCCTCTGACAGCTCTCAAGTGTCTCTTTGATGTGTACCCTTAGAATACTGGGTAAGGGCCCATGACCTCACCTACCATTCTTCATCTCTGTCCAAAACTCTAAGATCACCAAATATAGAGAGCATGTTTACTATTTTTATGCATCAGCACAGTACCTGGCCTACAAAGGTTGTTTAACAAATAAATCTTATAATCCAGGCAAATTTCATACAAGAAATTTCTCCTTGTGCTTTACTTGTATTCTGAGTTTTCAGAAAATTCCTGAAATTCAGTTCATTATGATCTTCAAGATCACAGAGAATCCATATACTAATACAAATATTGAGAAGACAATACTAGAAGCTAATGATGAAAATATCATATTAAAGGTAGGCAAAAAATAATGCTATTCATATTACAATAATCATTCACATGGAAGTTCACAAATTATTTTCTCATATTATGTCTCATATTAACTTCTTTACACCCACGCTCTAGCAGCCCTTGCAATATTTGATGTATTATACAAACAACATCACAAAATCAGAAGTATTTTTTTAAAAAATTAACAAAGTAATGACATTGCAAATTCTTTGGAAAGAGGCAGGCTACAAATAATCAAATTTGAAAAGAACCCACCATCTTAACAAATCTGCTGTTAAATTTTTCCATTTCCTATTCTCATTTTTATCTATTAAAAAAGATAAGTTCATATGGCTGAAATCATAAAATAGATACAGTATTGTGGCCTGCTCATTTCATGTTCTTGTGTTTCTATTTAGTCTTGCTAATTACAATTTTAAGGGTTGAATAAAATTCTACCATAACATATGGGTGCCAATGACAACTCCTAAACCTGTGTATTTAGCCTCCTTTCCTTGTAATTTCAACAGCCTACTGGGCTACTACACTTTAATTCCCCATTGGAGCCCCAAACCCAAGACATGACATGACTAAGTCCATCGATGTCCCATTAAATCTCCTTCCTCTTTGAGCCTGATCATCCTCTTATGTTCCTGGTTACAAGGAGCATGGCACCATCATCTCCTATATTCCCTTAACTTCTCTCTTTCCTGTTCCCTCACTTTACATCAAGTCCCCAATTCTCACCCACATTACCCTTTAAAATCTCTTGGATCTCTTTCCTTCTTTCCTCCTCTCTGCTGTGACCTTATTCCTCAGCTCTCACTTGAGCCTTGCTCCGCTTCCTAATTACTCCCCCCAACACCTCATTTATTTTCCATCAGACCACCAAAGTCATCGTTCTCACATGGACATTCATTTTTCTCACTGTACTACTTAACTTCATCCAGGAGCTCACCACCGCCAAGCACAGAGCTGGGCAATCCAGCCCTTTCCTGACACCTGTTTTACTTTCTGGGGACTACTAGATCCCCATCTCTGTCACACAAGGAAGGCAAAATCTGACCAGGAGCCAGGAACAGTCAAAAGCTAGTGCCAGCTGCCTGCAGGCTGCCACCAGAAGGAAAACCAAAAACACCGAGACAGTTTCTGGAGGAGCCTGGATTAAAATATGGGCAGAGCTGCATTCTGGAAGTTGTCTCCAAGACAGAGCAGGAGGAAGGAGCTTGTCTGAAGACAAAAGAACCAAATTCAGGGAACCCATATAGAAATGAGACCAGGACGAAGACATAAGGTGAGCAGAAGAAAGCAAAGCAATTCTCTGAGCTTAAAAATAAGTGACTGCCACACTTTTCTTGAGGGAACTGCAGCAATGGGCTGAGATGGCCCGAGATGGAGCTGAGGCTGCAGCGTGGAGGGACAGGGGGCTCTACCACATCACACAGCACCTCGGCCTGCCATGCTTCCTCCCACCTCCACATAAATAGGATGCAGTTCCTTCTTCTACCATGCTGGTGACCCTTGTCTGCCCGACAAGGCCACTCTTCAACTATCACATTCATTATGAAGTCATCCCCGAACTCGAAGGCAATCTTAAGTCTGCATGACATTCTGGGATCAGCAGAATGCAAAGTATGCAGTGCATTTGGTAGGGAGCATCCAGTTCATCTTAGAACCACAGAAAATTATTAGAAATGCATATAAATGGAGGAAGTGCTTTCTCATGCTACTTATAAATGGAATTTGCTTTGCCCACTCTGATTTTTGATGTGGTATGTTTACAAATGCTATATAAAGAGACTTTAAAAGGCCAGACCAAGATCAGATGGCATGCCTAATTGACAGTTCCTGTATATGAATCAAAGGACATTGATAAACCAATAAATGCAACAAAATGACTAAAATTATTCCTATACTTCTAAAATTTAGTTATACCAGACATGGTCCTGATTAGTGGCAGATTTATTATCTATCACCTACCTGCTCCTCCTACAGAGTAGAATATTGAGAGGGCTAGGGGTGTAGCTCAGTGGTAGAGTGCTTGCAAAGTCCTGGGTTCCATCCCCAGCATCACAGAATCGAATATTGAGAGACACAGCCCTGAAGTTAATTTAAAAGAAAGTCAACTTAGAGCTTTGAGAAGATATTCAGAAGCCAACTGAATGAACTTGATGGTTATAAGTTATTGCTATTTGTAAATTAGATTGATCCTTTTTGTGCCCATGGTAATTTTACAACTAAGGAACTCCCCTACCAAGGACCTTCTTCAACCTAAGGGAAATTAACAAAGGTGCTACCATGAGTTAAAGCTACCTAGATCTAAGTGCATACTTTTTTTATATTAATGAACCAGGAAAAAATTATCTATGTCATTATCAAGGGGATTTTGCTTACATGACTCCTTTCTCAGAGGTCAGACTAGGAACAGACCAAGACTTGCACAAGCTTACCGAGTGTCCCTCTTGGGGACAATATTATTAAAGAGCAGAGTAGGGGACTCAATTATTTTTCATAGTATCTAAACTGCCCTTCTCATAGAGACAGGCAAAAACCACTAGTTATTTGATACTAGTGTCCCCTTGATTAGAAACACTATTGAAGTTCCCTTAGAATAACCCCATGGGTTCCTAATTAGCAGCCTAAAATGCAGTTGTAGATTAAGTTGATCAAATGTTTTCATCTGTCTCCAGAGACTAGCCTTGTGGTGAACCAACCTGCCTCTTTTCAACCTCCTGTAGACAAATCTTTAGATGAACTTTCTCTCTGCAATTCAGTTTCCTAAACATTTATGTACCTCAGAGGATGCTCTAAATTTCTAAAGGTTGGAACCAGGCATAACCAATCTATGATTCCTTCCATCAGTCTCATTTGTGATTACATGAAAGTTACAGTGAGTGGTCAAACTAAAATTAGACCCAAAACTCTAATCATGATGGAATTGAGTTTTGGAAATTCAACTTTCTTAAAAACGAATCATTTTGAAGGGCTGTCGGATAATTATCAGGTGAAAGTGTTGTGCTTCATTCCCCATCCAGCTCTATTTTAGAAGACAGTGTTGAGGCACGGGGGTTATGCTCTAGAAACCCTGGGCATCAGAGGAAGGCAGTGTTGGTTAGAAGGTGGGGGGACGTCCCATGTTCAGATTAGGAAAATCAGCATTGTCAAAACAGCCTGGCCATACCACCTAAAGCAATCCACAGATTCACTCCTCATCAAAATACCAGTGATGTTCTTCATACCAGTAGAAATATAAGTCTTAAAGTTCATATGGAAGAAAAAAAGAGTAATGTTGGAGGCTTCACAACATCCACTTTCAAATTATACTACAGAGTTACAGTGACAAAACAGTATGGTATTGTCATAAAAATAGACATGTAGATCAATGGAATAGAATAGAGCTCCCAGAAATAAATCCATACATCTTCAGCCAACTGATTATCAACAAAGGTATGAAAAGTGTATATTGGAAAAAGGACAGCCTCTTCGGCAAGTAGTGCTGGAAAAACAGAATGCCCACATGCAGAAGATTAAAACTTGACCCCCATCTCTCATTCTGTACAAAAAATAACTCAAAGTGGATCAAAGACCTTAATGTAAGGCCTGAAACTTTGAAACCAGAAGAAAACATAATAGAAGCACTTCAAGATATTGGCATAGGCAATGATTTCATAGTTGGGACTTTAATAGCTCAGGAAACAAAAGCAAGAATCGATAGATGGGATTATATTACATTAAAAAGTTGCACACCTAAGGGAACATTCAACAGAGCGAAGAGACAGCCTACAGAATCATGGGGCCACTGGTATCAATGGGAGAAATCTTTACCAGCTATTCATCTGACAGAGGATTAATATCCAGAATATATAAAGACCTCAAAAATATAATAAAACAATAAGTAATCCAATCAAAGGGGTAAATGACCTACATAGACACTTCTCAAAAGAAGTACACACCAGGCATGGTGGTACAACCTGTAATCCCAATGCTTGAGAGGCCGAGACAGTAGGATCACAGGTTCAAGGCTAATGTAGTTAACTTAGTAAGGCCCTGTTTCAAAGTAAAAAAATAAAATAGGGTTGAGGGTATGGCTTAGAGCTAGACCATTACTGGATTTAATTCCCTCTCTCTCTCTCTCTCTCTCTCTCTCTCTCTCTCTCTCTCTCTCTCTCTCACACACACACACACACACACACACACACACACACACAGCACAAAATACAAATAGCCAATAAATATGTGAAAATGCTCAAAATCTTTAGACATCAGGAAATAAAAATCAATAGTATGAAAAAATAAAATGCTGGTGAGGAGGTGGACAAAAACTAACCCTTATACTCTATTGGTGATAATGTAAATTATTACAGCCACTATGAAAACAGTAGGGATGTTCCTCAGAAAAGTAAAAACAGAACTATCAGATGATCCAGATATACCACTTCTGAGTATATACCCAAAGGAAATGAATTCAAGATACAAAAGAGACCCCTGCATAACCATGTCTACCATGGCATGGGTATTCACAGTAGCCAAGATAAATAAAATATGGTACACACACACACACACACACACACACACACACACACACACACACACACATTACTCAGTTACAAATAAGAATGAAATCCTGTCATTTGCAGAAAAAAAATGATGGAACTAAAGGACATATGTTGAGCAAAATGTCAGAAATAGGTAAGATTTGCATGTTTTATCTCATATGGAGAAATCCTAAAAATGACCTGAAAATAGAAAAGAGAGTATTAAGGACAGGGAAGGAGGCCCAGGAAATGGGGCGGGGGAGGGGGGGCGGGTAAAGGGGAATGTATGAGTAAATAGAAGGGAGTGTAGATATGATTAATGGATACTATATATATGTATGGAAATTCATAGGGAAACGGTTAATTTATACAATGAATATGTGTTAATAAAAATGTGTTGGCTTCATGAGTTCTAGCATTGCGTACTCCTGTACCTGCTAATTCCACTAGCCCCACAGGGGCTGTGTTAACCCAACATGCTAAGCTGAAACACAACGCTGCCACCTCATAAGCCCTTAGGACCCTTTACTCTGGAAAGAGGAGAAATTTGAGCAGGAGCCAGCCTCAAAGCTAACATTCCCTAACAGAGGAGAATAGACTGCAGGTGTGTCAGCAAGCCAGGGACCCAAAAGTCACCACACAGTCATGTGCAGATGAGGCATAGATTGTACCAGATAACAAAGACCTGCATTCACTGTGCCCTCACAGCAGCCAACTTCAGAGAAAATCATTTATTAAGAGCCACAAGTTTATTCCAGAGGTACGCTATTTACCTGAAGCAAGAACAACAACTTTAATAAATCACTGACATACAGCCAGTGTCTTGTTTCAGTATATAAAAACAACCAATAAATTATTCCAAAAGAAATTGGTGATATTCTATGGCCATATCTGTGCCAGTCAACTCTAACAGCCTACCAGGAATTTATAATCAATCTATTTGGGGAGAGAGTATTAGGGAACCATTAGGTGCTTACCTGTACCAAATAGAGTAAATGTTCAACAATTCCCAGCATGTGTCAATTTCCTGTGGCTGCTGTAATGAATCACCACAAACTTGGTGGCTTGATGCAACAGAAGTCTATTTTCTAGTGGTACTGGAGGCCAGAGGTCCAACCTCAAGCATTGCACCCCCACAGTCAACTCTAGGGAGCATCCCTTCTCTGCCTCTTCCAGCTTCTGGCGGCTGCAGGCATTCCTTGGCTTGTGACCACAGTAGTCCAGCCTCCGCCTCCATAGTCAGAATGTCCCTCCTCTGGAGTATGTAGTGAATGTCCCTTCCCCTATTCTCATAAGTGCACTTGTGATAGCATTTAAGGCCCACTCAGATAATCCAGGGTCACCTCCTCCTTCCTAAAGTCTTAATTTAATTTCATCTGCAATGACCATTTTCCAAAGATAAAAGTCGTAGGTTCTGGAAATTAGGACACAGACAGATTGGGGCGGGGGAGGAAGGGATCATCCCACCACAAAAGTGGAAGCTTGCTGTAGGACAAGCCATAAGAATTTGCTTCTCCACCCTGAGAGAATAAATATTATGTGGCATATTTCAACATGGCTAAAATTTAAACTGGCAGCACAAAACACTGGGCATTCAATGTGGAGTAAACTAGGTGCAAAGAACATCTCACATTCCCAGCAAGCGAGGTGCAAGGCTAGATGTCGCCTATGGGGGGCTTGTAGCAGGAGCAGGTTCCTCAGCTGGGCCGTTGGAATGGGCCAGACTATGTAGACTCTTGAAAGCCCAAACTTGATGCAATAGGCATGGGGAATCTTTTGTTGATCCCCAAAGAGGGAAGTACTGTAATGGCTCATTTTCTGGGTCTCTAAAACAATTACCACATCTTTCCAGCATGTGCATATGCTTCTGGGGATTGAACCAAGGGGCATTCTACCTCTGAGTTACATCCCTCAGTCCTTTTTATTTTCTGTCTTGAAACAGGGTCTTTCTAGGATGCTCAGGGTCTTGCTACATTGCTGAGGTCGTGCTAAACCTGCAATCCTCCTGTCTCAGCCTGTCAAGTACTAGGATTATAGGTATATGCCACTGCACGCAGAAATATGTGCTCTTTTATTTATCCTATCTCATTAGCAAAATCTAAGCCATTATATTTATTTTCCTAAGTTATCTTTTCTAGAAAACATTAACAAGAATTCAGTATAATTCCCACAGTGAAGTGACTTTTCTGTTGGACTAAGCCATTTTTGTTAGAAAAACTAGAATGAATAAATATATAAATGAAATAAAAATATATTTCCATTATTTTGCCTGAAGTAAAGGCCCTCTTCATGAGCAATAATTTATACATCTGGCTTATAATAAAATCATATCATGTAAATGAGCTGGATTGACTCAAAGATGAAATTCTGATTATAACAATATGGGGCTTTGCAATATTCCATTAGGGAGAAAAGAAATGCTAGTCAGCAACCCAACCAGGAAAAAACTATTTTGGTCCATAAATTATGCAGCTTTGTGTTTATTCAATTAAGTTAATCCTAAATGAATCCTTCTGTTAAAAGGCTGTGTAAACACTGCCGGTTCAGCAGGAGAGCAGTACTGAGGGTGCCTGTGAGAGGAGGCGCTGCCGGTTGAACCTGCCCATGGTGGAGGGCTCCATTGCTCCCTCTCTTGACTCCTCAGACATCTCCAGTGGTGTGAGATCAGGTTTAAAGACTCTGTCCGGCTTCAATGCCATACCAATCCAGCGGAGGCCTCACATGTTCTTAAAACTTGATTGTTTGGGGCCACAACAACACCAAAATTTGATGGAGGGCCGAGCATGGTGGCTCACGCTTGTAGTCCCAGTACTTGGGAGGCTGAGACAGGAGGATCGCAGGTTTGAAGCCAGCCTCAGCAACTTAGTGACGCCATCTACAACTTAGTGAGACCCTGTTTCAAAATAAAGAATAAAAAATTGGGCTAGGGATGTAGCTCAGAGGCAGAATGCTCCTGGGTTCAACCCCCAGTACCACAAAAAAAAATTGATGGATGGAGGTTTTATTAAATCTGAGAGAGCCTTAAAAGGACATATTTTAAAAGGCAATGTGGAGCATTTGGAGGCTGCCCTAGGGGACAGGTATGGAAAGCTCCATGGCAGGAAGGGGACTTGATGAGCACTGTCTCTTGATATGAGTCTGCACCGAGTGAAGCAGGCCACAGTGGAACCAAGCCTGCTCCATCTAGCATATACTCTTCAGCATTTGCCACAATTCTATTTCTGCCTTAATAATAAGTGATCAACTTAGCAAAGCTAAACCTGCAGCCATGAGACTCCCACACTCTGGGAAAGGACTTCTGTCCCTCTGCAGTTGACTCTGTGGCTAGAATCCTTCTCCAGGCCTTGATGGCGATAACCTTGAAGCTCCGAGCTTGATTTCTGACTGATAGAGCAGTTCCAGGATATGAGCTCTGTCTACTCCTACTTACCTAGCAACACAGTCAGCACTTGATTTGACTGCTTAGTTAGAGAAACGAGGACTCAAAACAGAACAGCTGGAAAACATTATCCCCCCGAAACGACGCTGGTGGTCAGTCAGCATCCGAGGGCTCCGAGATAACAATGCATGGAAACCCGTTGTGATGGTCCCCACTCCCAAAATGTGGGTTATGTTAAAATTCCACAAAACTAAGATTTTTAATTTGATGCCTTTGGATACCAAGAGAAACATTTTCAAAATGGCATTCATCGTAGTAATTTAACCTCTGTGAGCCATCTGGAAGACACAACAATTTGGAAATCACCAACGGTAAACACAGTATCTTGTTTTTCTTTCTGCCACTACCATTTATGCTAGGCAGACTCTCACAGCCTCACGGAACTGGCGTATTTTTGTTGGGGATTTTTTTTTAAGGGAAGAAATACTCAATATCCAGTTGTCTCATAAGGAGATAGATCCAATATTTTGGGGTGACTCATCGAAACTTTAACCTCCCACAAACTTTGGAAATACCAACAGTCAATCTGAAAATACTAATCCAGAAAGTTGCTGAGTTGATAAAACTGAGAAAGTGTTTTGGGATTACTTTGAATAGAATGGTGCAAAATTGTGAACCTTTGACTAACGTTTATGGAGCTCATAAAAATAACCACATAATGCCAGAAATTCTGTATCTCAGGACTACAGTCAACTCAAAATTTTGCTACCACTGAATCTAATTCTTATAGCATAGAATAAGTGAACAATAATTGAACTTAATCTCAAGGTGGTTTAAAGTAAGGTATTTGTAGGCACACAATTGTCAGATTTTTAAAGAATCATTCCAAGTTGGACATAGTGGTGCTTGCTTGTAATCCCAGTAGTTGGGAAGCTGAGACAGAAGGATCCCAGGTTCAAGGCTAGCTGCAGCTACTTAGTAAGGCTCTCCACAACTTAGTGAGACCCTGTTTCAAAATAAAGAATAAAAATATTGCTGGGAGTGTAGCTTGGAAGTGTAATGCCCCTGGGTTCAATCCCTATTACTGAAAAAAAAAATCATTTCAGCTAGAGTTCAGACGAAAATGTTGTTGTTCAGCCAATAACATAAAGCAAAAAATGTCTCACAGTCATTCAGAACAATGCTGCACATGCTCAAGTTGCCAGCTACAGTTCTGAGACCACTCCCTTTCAGGAATTCAAATTTCTGAGGCTTTCCAAAGTCAAATCTTTAAAAAATGAAATGATAAAGCTGGGATTAGGGTGAGGGTACCATTGTATTCTTGGTCAGATGTGGACACTGAGACTCAGACTCAGAAGTTACCAATGGGTCTTATAGCTACCCAACCCCCTTACCTGCCCATTATTTGCTCTGTCTCTTCTCTATGGTGTGTGTGTGTGTGTGTGTGTGTGTGTGTGTGTGTGTGTAAGAGAGAGAGTGTGTGAGTGCTTGCATACAACACTCAGGCTGTGTGGGTACTATGAGTGAGTCTGTGTGTCTCTTTCTGGTCTGCTCCCAAACAAAGGAAAGAAAAGAGGACAGACATAGGGAACTCCAGAAGGTAGGTATTCGAGTCCTGTATTTATTAAAAATTCAAAAAGGCAGAGTCATTTTACCTGTAAAACAAATGGGCACTCTGCCTCAGGACAGCCTGTGATCTGGAAAAGGTGAACTGAGGGGATGTAGGGGTCATGATGGAAGTGTCATCCAAGCCACATCCTAGGTGCACCCATGCTGCCCCCAGTACATAGGTAGGGACCAACACAAAAGTCTCTTGACCTTGCAAATGCTTTTGTTGAAAACCTATGAGTAGAAAACATTGTCAATATCCCCTCATATGTTTACTCAACAAATACTAATTTTCTGTCACTCTGTTGTTCTAAATAGGATGAAAACAAAAATATACAAACGCGGAGCCGGTTCACAAGGCAGACATCAGCAAACAATCCACAAGGCCACTGATCTACCTCCTCTGTGTTAACACTGTCATCATCACTGATAGTAAACCTTCAGCCAGAACTTGGAGCTGTTTGGCTGCATGGGAGACATGCTTTCTGTGGCCTGGTGGCCATGGCCTCCGCTGGAGAGACAATCCTGTTCAGACACCCAAAGGGCAGCGGAGCTGCAGGGGCTGTGCAAAGCAGCTGTGCAAAGCTGTGCAAAGCAGAGCTCACCAACCGTGCTCACCCATGGCCATCATTTTGATCATTTTCTATGATACAAATTTGCAATTGGAATACAAATACTAGTAGTGTTTTCTGTTTTTTGGTTCTTTTTTTTTTTCTTTTGAGACAGGGTCTCACTATGTTGCCCAGGCTGGTCTCTTAACACCTATCTCAGCCTCTCGAGGAGCTGGGACTCCAGGCCCCGGTCTTGAACTGGCTTAGTAAAAGTTCTTTGAGGGCAAGGGACAAGTTTCACTTTTCCTATGTTCTTCTGTGCCTAATATGGTGTCTTATGGAGGAGTGTTTTACCAAGTTAAATTGACTCAGGGTTTTCCGAACTAAACAATGACTAAACATAAACTATCAAGCCTAGGAAGAAAGCTCTGGTGTAGTAAGAGGCCTACTTATTCCTATTTTAAGGGGGAAAAAAAAGCCATGGATAAAAAGTTTATCATAATCACTCCTCAAAACCAGCCCCAGCCCATTTTTAATGAAAATGTGTCTTGCCCAACAAACACATCTGTTAATTACCTCAGCACTTCTTTTTTTTTTTTTTTTTTTTTTTTTTTTTTTTTTTTTTTTTTTGCGGTACTGGGGATTGAACTCAGGGGCATTCTACCTCCGAGCTACACCCACAGCCCTATTTTTTATTCTTTTTATTTTGAAACCGAGTCTCACTAAGTTGCGGAGTGTCTCACTAGGTAGCTGAGGCTGGCTGCGAGCCTGGATCCTCCGGTCTCAGCCTCCCGAAAGCTGGGATTGCAAGCGTGGGCCACCACGACTGGCTAGAATCAGCACATATTTATTGAACATCTTCTGCACATTTCTACTAAGGAAGTTTAAAAATAATGGCCAAATAGAGAAATGGACAGGTTGTCTGACCTCAGAGCTGCCTTTTGGGTGATTGTGGTCCTTTCTGCACAAAAGCAAAACCTCCCTGCTTGGAATGCAGAGCCTGGGTCCCTGCTTCCACTCAGCAGCCTCTTCCCTTTGTACTCACCTGCTCCTTCTCTCCAGCCTGGGGCACATGCCCTGTGGTTATCATCAAATTCATGCCAGAACTATCCACATTTGTAAAGAAAGCTCACAAAATCCATTCTGAAACAGTCATCTTGTTTAAATAAAGTTGCTACGCAACATGTTCGGCATTTCAGCTCCGGTTTCTCTCAACCTCAGTACCATGGTCTGGGAAAGCCTCAAAGGTTACTGGCACCATGCTAGTTACCCTCGATCTGATCATCCTTGCACTCCTTACTGGAGAGGCAGAGCTGCTTTTATTTCACCCTCCTTTGTGAACCTTCTTTTTTTGTGTGTGTGGTACTGGGGATTGAACTCAGGGGCATTCTACCTCTGAGATATACCCCCAGCACTATTTTTTATTCTTTGTTTTGAAACAGGGTCTCACTAAGTTGCAGAGTTCCTCACTGGGTAGCTGAGGCTGGCCGCGAACCTAGATTCTCCGGTCTCAGCCTCCCAAATGCTGGGATTACAAACGTGGACCACCACGCCCGGCTTTGTGAACCTTCTGCTTCTGCTTTCTTTTTTTCTAATATGCTTTTATTGGTGCATTATAGTCTCCCATCGTAATGTAAATTATGTTGACAGTGACATACATGCACACAGCACTTTGTAGGCCTCCCCACCCTGCCTCCCCATCGCTCCCCTTCTCAATACAGAGTACTAAGATTCATATTGGTATTTTCACATATGTACATATAGTCGACGGTAGTAATTCCTTCAATGATCCTCTTTCTCGCTCCAAAACATCACCATTGACCTTCCCCAGCTCCATCCACGGGTGTCTTTCCAGTGTTCTGGCTGCCCGTCTTCCCCTTCTCCCTCATCTGTAACTCCAGCCCAGATCATGTGGCTACAGTTGAGCCCGAGAAAAAGCCATGTAAATCCATTAATCTCCAGGATGACCCCTCCACTGATTCCTGGTGACTAATATAAACCTCCTCTTCTCTCCTACACAGCTCCTAAAGCAGGTTTGATAAGCTCATAATTTAGGCAGCCTTTAGGACCACAGCCAGATCTTCTCTGGGCTAATAATTATCTCCCATAGGTAATTTTTTTAGGCTACTGATCATTTGTCTCACTAATCTCTCTATTTGTTCCTGGAGCTAACAGCAGATCCCCAAATACCCTCTGTAATTTTCTAACAAGCGGAATTCCAATTCCCCATTAAGAAATGCTGCTTTAAAGTGTAATTAAAGATCATCTAAGAAAAACAGGGCCAATTTTGAACAACCCATGGGCAATTTTTTTCCTCTGCCAGAAGGAAGGGTGTTTAGGGGGAATTAAAAATCACTTTACAAAATTATAAACAGGTTTAATGCAACCATTTTGATCAATAGTCTTGTTATCAAGTAATATATCTAAAATTAAGATAATGGATTTTAAAGGGAATTGACTGAATAAAAATTATCTGCTATTCAACAGGCATATCAACCAACCAATTACTAATTCTGTTTATAACTACAGCGCTTGACTCTTTTGAAAAGAGCAATGAAAGCTAAACTTGGTTTGTGAGCTCCAATTAAATTAGCATTGATTTTGTTTTACTGCCAAGCTAAAGAAATATCAACATTAAGGAGTTTTTAACCCTATTTAAAGTATGCACACTTACACTGAATTTAGACCTTAGGTTATTTATCCTGCTATGCACGACGAACCAAAAAATCAATACCCAGCATAGAAGTTTTATGCGTGAGTATTGAAGAAAAAAAAACATGGCTATTGGAGCAATTGTTAGATATCAGCACTGCACTATTAAATAGAGCACATGATGGCTTATACAATTCAGATATAAACAACTGAAGTGAGATCTTGTGCTAAATATTAACGATTGCCTGCCTTGGAGTTGTTACAGAACGGAAGCAATAGTGATATGTGGCAAAGTTTTTTTCTCAATGGGTCTTATGTTTCTAAGTGTTCAGAAGTGTTTGAGGTCAAGGAACACAGTATCTATCTACATATATACACACATAGACTTGTATATGATAGCGAATGTTACATGTACTAGATTGAGCAGTAAATAAAGCACAGATCTCTTAGTCTTAAAAAAAATCAATTTAAATGATAAATAAAAGTAATCAAGGCTTGAAGTAAAAAAAAAAAACACCCGAAATCTACGACCATACTGGCACGGTGTTGATGGGTCAGTAGGTGGAGCTGAGTTGTGCAGACTCCTGCAAAAGCTTCTCCCAGCAGGTTTAAGCAGATGTGATGGCAATGTGTCCAACTCTCCTGCTTTGCAACAACCTGTTCTCTTTCAGATTATGTGAATTTAAAATTGATTGAAAGAAGGGCAGTTATTAGACTTGTGTCAAAAGGCCTTCCCATAATAGAAATGTACTAGCCATTTTGAAATTTAATCCTCACTCTTCAGATCTTTTTAAGCCCCTAGAAACGATTTCTTTTAAAGTATGGTATAACTTTAAATAAATTCTTCATATTCTATTTTTCTCTTATGTACTTAGGATATGCTGAGCATCCTAGGAGTGTCTTTTATAAATGTAAACAAGAGAATTAGAGAATGGAGGCAAATTCTATGGTCAGAATAACTCAGAGCTCATTCATTCATTAAAGGGCTTATTTCCAGAGCCTGTCTTGAGTGGCACAAGAACATTGGTGCATGGAAACCACTAATCTGCCTACCAAGTTCTTGCTTGAATAATAGAACTCGTTCTTCTGGTAATGATGTTCTTGCTCTAGTGATATGTAGCACGGTAGGGAGCTGACATTTTGCACTTTACCATGTAGCTGGTACTGCACTACAAACTCTCCATGCATCAGTATAGTCAGTCTTCACAACAGCCCCATGCATATTTCTACTTTATAGAAAATGGGACTTAGGCATAGAGAAGCAGCCCTAAAGTAACTTCAGTCAGGTCTAAGAGTGGTAGAAATAGCCGGGCATTGGTGGCATACACTTGTAATCCCAGTACTTGGGAGGCTGAGACAGGAGGATCACAGGTATGCGACCAGCCTCAGCTACTTAATGAGGCCTTCTGCAACTTAATGAGACCCTGTTTCAAAATAAACAGGGCAGACTAGAGGTAGACTTTTCCTAGGTTCAATCCCCAGTTTCACACACACACAAAAGTGGTAGATTTGTCTATCAGGAAGCAAGATTAATGGAGACCCATAAATGTCAGACATTTGAAAATGTTTCCTCACCAGCTGCAAAAATCATTATTGAATAAATGGTCTCCAAGTCTGTATTTTTTTTTTAAATTGCATACTTCTCTCAGAAAAAAAGAAAAACTTTGGGTATGCACACAAAAAATAAACAATAACTAAAAGTACACCTCTTTAAAGATTAGAATAAATCTATGTTCCCCCAGACCAGTGACATTGGCATCACCAAGGAGCTTGATCAAAACACAAATTCTCAAATTAGACCTTTGAATTAGAAATTCTAGAGGTGGGGCCTGTGTGTTAATGAGCTCTCCAGGTGTTCTGACATGGGCTAAAGTTTAACAACCTTTGGTGGTATGGATTGTTCTTGTTTTTTTTGTTTTTTGTTTTTTTTTTTTTTACGGTACTGGGGATTGAACTCAGGGACGTTCTACCTTAGAGCTATACCCCAGCCCTATTTTTTATTCTTTATTTTTGAAACAGGGTCTCACTAAGTTGTGGAGTGCCTCACTAGGTAGCTGAGGTTGGCCTCGAACCTGGATCCTCTGGTCTCAGCGTGCGCCACCACACCCGGCTGATTTTCAGTCTCAGTTAATAGGTGCATTAACTATAGCTATATAACTTCTTGGTAAGGAAATAATCTCTTTCCTTGTGGACATTAAAATGTTAGAACATTGCCAGTGATAGCCATAATTGTTAAATTTGGTTTGATTTGATTAAAGTGCTCAAAGTTGAAAACAAACATTTGGCTACATTTCAGGAATGTTATTGCTGTTCAGCAGACTTTTTATTTTATGTTAATTCTCAGGATGGAACCCAGGGCTTTGTGCATGCAAAGTGTGTGCTCTACCAGTGATCTACATCCCCCAGCCCCTCTGAGACATTTGTAAACACACTTACAGCCATGGGTTACAACTTCCAATGCAATATGGTTCAATAAATGAATAAAGTTCAATATCTGTTTGATCTCTTCCAATACTTTTATAATACATGTATGGCTATCTTATAGCTGTTTCTTAAATGTAGAAACAAAAAAAATTCTACTTAATTTTTCTCAATATTATATTTGATACTACCTATTAGTTACAAAACTATTAACTCTATATCAATTTATCTTCTTTCAACCATCTTAACTCACTGCCTATTATTTTGTGGATTTTAATTTAGCTACTCTAATTAGTCGAGATAGCTGTTTCTCGGCCTTTTTAAAATTCTGTTCAAATTATAAAGATATTTACAGCTCCATAAAGACGAATCTATACCCAATCTTAAATTGACCATCTGAAAGAACAGTGCTAGTCAACACAATCACAGCTGACCCATAGTTTGGAAGAGAATCTGCACCTTTTTCCAGTTATAGAAACACACATCTAAGCTAGGTAATTGTAAGTAATGTCTTATTTATTGGTGAAACTTAAGAACACACATTAACAGGTGGCACCAAAAGCCAGAAACTTACAGAGCTGAGTCTCCTGCCAGAAGTACTTTCCCTTAGCACCCACAGCTCTTCCCCTGAGTCAATCACTGCTCATTAATGCTCAGCTCTCTTTTCACAAGTGTTTCTGGGCCTTTTGGCAGAGACATTTGCCCACTCACGTGATATTACTTGTAAGACAGAATATGAGCAATTTCCAGGTTTAGATGACCAGTCTGTATGAAGACTGACAGATGAAATGTTGTCATACACTTGCAAAATTTGATGAAAGAAAAACAGAACATTCTTGGATATAATAAAGGATGGCCCAACTCCAGCCAGCCAGCTGTGAACTTGATTCTTTAAAGATGATTTACGTGGTCCCATCACACGCTCTACAATTTTCTTTTTGCATGTCAGTCTGAATCTAGATTATACATATATGTGATTTGTTTGGTGTTTTTTTATTTTGATTTATAATTGCACTTTTTGGACTCTGAACTGCCTTCTATGAAAAATGAGGTAACATTTATTGCATTTATTATACTTAATGATAAGCCTTTCAGTAAATTCACCAATGTAAAAAATGATTAAAATAGCATACATTTACTATAATGCAACACATGCTTTTACTTTAAAAGATTCCACACACATAAAATTCCCAAGATTTTGGCCTTTATCTAGGGCAACTTGCTTTCAGCAGGAGACTAATTTGAATCAACTCTTTTCCCTTTAAATTATGGTAGGGTCAAAATTCTTATGCGATCCTCATAGTTATTTGTGGAATACGATGAAGAAAGATAAAATCTAACCACTTATTTCTAGCCAAAAGGTTTAGATACTGTTTCTTATTTGATTACCTGTTTTGTGTGAGATTTAAGTGTTCTATTTCTCCTACCAACAAAAAAAAAGTATATAAAATCTAATTATAAACCAACATTTTGGGGGGGTTGAATATATACTTCTAAATGAAATAGAATGTCTTCATCAATTTAAAATGCTTTCCCAATCCCCAGTCATGCTGGGGGGACCTGCAGTCCTCAGTGGGGACAGACTACAAGGGTTAACATATCTTTTCAAGTTAATCGAGACTCAATTTGAACTAACTCAATTCTTTCCCCGCAATTTAATGCTTTCATTTTTTACCGCTGACCTGAAAACATTTGATTTCATAGATGTCAACGTAGACAAAAACCCCACACACCAGGTTTTCATTGCAGTGAGTAACTTTTTCATTTGTTTAAGCTGGTTGGTGAAGTTCACATTTCCATGTCCAAAGCTCCACATCTTATCCTTGTGCAATTTAGACATCTTACTAATAATGTTGCCAAGGGATGCTTTCATCTATTTTCTGAACCTATTATTAAGTTTTAAATTTTGGTTATTTGTCTTATAACTTTATTTGAAACCTAAAAACCTTGCATTTTCATAAATCTTTTAAGGTTTCAGATATATGCTACCATAAAATTGTTTAATTATGTGTTTTTCCTTCCAATCTACAATGCAAAAATAATTTATAGTATTTTAATACTATATGTTTAATTTAATTGAGGAGGTTTCCCAACTTAAAGTCAATACCAATAAATTATGGCATTTTTATGTGATTGAAAATGTAATTGTTATTCAGGGGAAAAAAAAAAAAAGGAAATGAACTTTCCCTTATTTTTGTAACAGAGAACAACAACTCTTGAATTCACCCCATCTGTCGTATATCACCTTCACGCTTTCCCTGGAGAAAGTCAGGCCAGCTGAGAAATAAGTGATGGTTTTATCCAGTGAACCTTCAAGGATAAAACAAATGTAGATAAAACAAATTTAGAATGATCAGCTCAGAATGGAAGATATTTAATCTCAAATTGGTCAATTTGGCTCAGTTTCTTTTTTTATTCTCTTGCTCTGTGAAAGATGAGACTCTTCAAATCTGTAATTTTTAAGCAAGTCAGAGTTAAGTTCTCAGTTTATTTCAACTTGGAAAATTTTAATGATTTATACTTTTTAAACATCCAATTGACTTTGTTCTTTTGGATGAGCATCTATATTTTCCTATCTCTTCCTCCTGAAAGAAGAGTTCATTTTTTATAATCCCACTATTTATTATAATGGAACAGAAATTCACCGAACATTTGCAGAATTCCCAACCCTGTCACTCTGCTGAGAGCTGGCCACTCTAATCTGTGACCGTTAAACCTGCATTCGGTCACTAATGCACTGAAACATTGCTAATGACACAGAGGTATGACAAGATAAGACCAGTCTCATAATGAATGACTGCACAAAAGCAAAGTGGCAAAAGCAATTACAGAATCACATGGGCCGCTGGCCTTGAATTGCCATGGACAGCCCACTCCATGTTCAGCTAAGACAGCTCAGAGATAACCTTCTGCTGGGCAGCAGCCGAGGTGTCTCAAGGACCTCAACTGAACGGACACATGCTTCTGTTTGGGAACTAATTGTTCTCTAGGAAAGTATCCTCGGTTTCTCTATTTACAAGATGAATTAAATTGTTTTCCCCTTTCAGGTTGTATTCTGACTATACAACAAACCCTGCGGAAATGGAGGTAAGCATTTTTTAATAATGTAATAACCTTGTACTGGATTTTATTAGATATGCAGAATTACCGATTACCCATGCTTTCCACAAAACTTCCCAAGAAGGTTCAACTTATATGTGATACATAGATAGCATGGTTACAAAAAGGTGGAGTGCATTTCAATATAAGATGCTTCATCTGATATAACTACAACTAAAGAAAATCTAACCAACAGGCCAAATAAAGATGCTGATAAAAGTTATATGCAAATATTTAAAATAATGTTATTTTAAAAATATGTTGCAAGTCAGGCATGGTGACATATACCTGTAATCCTGGTACTTCGGAGGCTGAGACAGGAGGATTGCAGGTTCAAAGTCAGCCTCAGCAACTTAATTAGGCCCTCTGCAACTTAGCCAGACCATGTTTCAAAACAGAAAAAGGACTGGGGGTGTAGCTCAGTGGTAAACCACCCCTGGGTTCAGTCCCCAGTACCACAAAAAAATATGTTTTGATATAAACAAAACTTATTATTCTGCAAGCAGAATAATAAAATTTGTCCATAATTCCATCAAACTTAACATAGAAAGTTGAAATTTTATTTTTTTTAACTAAGAAAAGGATTGCTTCTTGAGACAACTCCAGAACAGCACAGTTGCTCCACCACAAAACTGAGCCATAGACTCCAGCCCCCACACTGTCACTTTTACCCAGATGGATATTTTTTTTCCACAGCCTGTTAATAGACAGTGTGGCAGTGATGATAAACCTGGGAATCTGGGAACATATATCAATACAGTCCATGAAGGAACAGAAGAAAAAAAAAAGCCGAAAGAACCACAAATTCTAAATAGCCCCACTGCTGTGATAATCTCCACAGCAAATGCAACACTTCAAAGTCTTTCTAAACAGTCACCATTTGCTTGAGTTCTGGGTCTAAAATAGCATCACCCTAATCTTATCAATTTGAGCCTGGAAAAAAAAAAAAAGTCAGAGAGACATGCTCTCTCTTGTAGCACATACAATTCCAGTTACTGGTTCATGACTGAAAACACTAAATGTTGGTTTTTTGATACGCTGAAATTAGTAGGAAGTGATAAACGAGATGCAGTACAGTTCAGATAAAAAATTATAAAGGAAAGAAAAATATTACAAGGGCATAGAGAAAGTAGGGGAAGGGAGATTCCTGAGATCCTAGGAATCTTGAGATAGGAAACTGGATATGTTTGGAGCATGTCTATTGCATATTAAGAATATTTTACACAGAACTCTACTTGAAGCTTTTGCTAGAAAGGTAGCATCACACACTTTTTTCTCAATTTTGGTGTAGATATCAGGAAAACTAGAACCAAATTTAGAGCCCACAGTTACAAACTGACCAAACCTTATAATGTACATATGTGTGTATGTGTGTGTGTTTATCTTGACTTTATTTTATTCTTTCTTATCACATCTCTTTATCTTACCTTATCTTATATATTTTGCTGAACTTCTTCAAATTCTTTTTGGAAAGAAATAGGAACAAATGATACATTTCATTGAATCTAAGTCACTATCATCAGACGCACTGTTATTTTATATATCACTAAGGAATGGGGCACAAGGAACCCACTGCCAACTGAACTTTCATGCATCATTGAGGGTAAGATACATCTTGATTCCAGAGATAATGAGAGTGAAACAGGAAGTCCATCTCAGAGTCGGTGAAATATAGTAACATTCCTCTCAGTAGTCTATCTCTTAGCATTTGCTGATAGTTTGATTTTGTGGCAGGCTTCACAGGGCAAGGCCAAGAAGTCCATGGTAGTGATGGACCAGGTATCCCATGGTCACCATCTCACCCTACCGTCTTGCTTTACAGGTGAAGAAACACAGAAGACATATGTGAATCCTAAGAGGCGTGTCCTGGCACTGCAGCCTCCAGGATCTGGTGATAACAGAATGTGTATTAACTTACCCATAGAACAGGGAACACAAGCCATAAATGTGTGTATTGACTAAAACTAAGTCTAGACTTAGTAAGTTTTCTTTTTTTTCTGTCAAAAAAGACATACCAATACCAAATATTGTCTTATATCCCATTTTTCCTGCAAAATATAAGCTATGTTTTACTTTCAGCATCACAATTATTACTAAAGGGTTTCTACCACGATGAAACTGTTGCTACAGTGAACCATTTACCCAGGATGTAAAGAATTTATTATTTTTGTTAAACAGTAAATATAAACATGTTTTCATTTTTTATCACTTAAGCCTTAGGATACATTATCGTTATCTTTCTAACATTTCTCATTGAATGGCAAATCTAATAAGCGTATGTTCAACCTCAAGCTACACTCTAGGTACATGGAAAGAAAACCTAAATATATGTACATTCACACACACACATACATAAACACACACACACACATACGCACACACACACACACACACACACACACACACATACAGTTTAAAAGAACTCCCTAGTGAATTTTAAACTTGGTTATAAGATAATTGGCAATATGAATAGTTGGAAGCTAACAGTGACTTTGCTTGAACATAAGACATTTAAACATTAATGATGGTAGAATGCTAATTAGTAAAATCTAATTGGATGTATGCAACATGATATAATGAGAACAGTTCAAGCATATTTAATTTTTAATCCAAACCCAACTCTAAAGTAGAAAACCAACTAAAGCCAATCACTGTATATCACTGTAAAAGGCAGATTGACACATTTTAAAGACTACCATAATAACCCACAGAATGAGTTGATGTGGCAAATTAAATATCGTAATATATGCACTCGTGCCTTAAAAAAATACACACACACATAAAATGCAATTATCTGAACTGCTTAAAGACAAAAATTTTGAGATAGAAGGGTAGGCAAGTGTAGATGGAAAATGACCTCATGGAATATAGTTTGAAAAATAAATTTGACCGTACGCTGATAAGCCTCCACAGCAAGCCATGCAGGGGCCAGAGAAACCTAGGGAGCAGGAGAGTAGCGGGACCTGTGTCAGGAATTGTGCCCACTTTCATCAGATCTGATACCAGGCAACACGACATGGGGGTCGAGAAGCTGAGGGCCATTTCAGGGAATATATGTTACAGGGAAGTCGATCGTCCTGCTCTGTACACATGAAATGGAAACAGCACCCAGTCTTGGAGGAAGGTTCTGTTGAGAGTAGGGTGCAATCCTGGCTGCCCAGCATTATCCCCCGGGAACCTGAGGATCCTGGTGCCTGGGCCGACATTCCTGCCCTGATCAGCAGTGGGCAGGGATGAGGATGACTCGAAGCTTTGGAAAGATCTTGGAACACTTTTCCTTTGTCCTCAATTGGTTCTGCTTCAGCTAATTGATAGGTGTGTATCTTTCGTGAAAAATGAGTGTAAATTTTGGGATGTGCTTAACATTCTTTAATGTAGAAATCTGAGGTTGGCACACAGCAGAAGTAAGAAGCAATGTCAAAATCTGGGTGAATCAGAGGAATATTATCCTCAACACCACAGCCAGGTTTGCGGTGTGGCCGATGTCTTCCTGTGCTGTGAAAAATGGTGGCAGTACTGAGCCCTGGGAAAGCCTGGCTTTATGGCTTCTCAGCAGAGCGTCTGCTTCACGGTCAGGCCACAGCAGTACAAGGAGCAGAAATGCACTGGGAACTTAAAACAGGACCTAACTGCGTATGAACTGCATCAGGCAGGGATTCTAGTAGCGACAGAAACAACTAAGGTAAGCTGGAAAAGAATTCCTAAAAGACTACTCTCTGGAAAGACCAGGACCAGGTTTGAGGCCACAATCAAGGGATGTTGCCTCCAGCCACACCTCAGAGCTGTCTCATGATCACTGCACTGCTCCTGGGCATAGACCAGGTCAATCCCCAGCCACGTGCACTGTGGGCCTCCCCCGTGCCGGTCGCAGGACCCCGTGGGTAGATGCCCACCACTGCTACCACCCTCACCTACCTGAGTCTCAACCAGCAAAACCGGCCACATGCCTGCCCCTGGCTTTCTGGGAGCCTGGTAGAGCCCAGATCTGGCACCTTTCATTTCCATAGTAGGACATATTCTCTATTTACTACCGGAACCCATGATATGGGGAATGTGGGGATTAGACCAAAAAGGGCTTTGCTCACTGAGAAATTCTAAAAGAGTCATAATATACCAGGAAATCACAAGGGTTAGCATGTTTCTGTGGTCCTGAGATCTTAACTCACCCATGAAAGAGAAGTCAGTGCTGACTCAAAGATTTCTTCTCCCTGCCTATGATGCTTCAATTATTTCTCAAGCATTTTCTGGACCTGTAAATTATGGCTCCTTCTGCCATTTGTTGGCAGACACTTTGAAAGGAGCGCTTAATATATACATTTAATATATACAAATGAATGGTGTGATTTCAAACTTACATAGTCACTATTTAGTAGCCTAGCCTTGTTCTGACAGGTGAACTCAAATTTTCTCGTGGAATAGACTAGGTTATTATCTCAAATACAAAATCAAACGAATCTTCAACCAAAGCTTCTCAAAGTAATTTCTCTCAATGCATAACCTTATTTTTCATGAGAAGGAGGGAAATCACATTTACACCAGCGCCAGCATCCATTTCAAACCAGAAAAAAAGTACAAAGTAGTTAAGCAATAAACATAGAACAGAAATCATTTTGGGGGAGGAACCCAGTATTCCTACAAACTGCCTCCCTAATGCAAAACTCTAAAATTGCCTCTGGGAAAGTAAAACAAAATCAAGTTACTTTTGAAACACAAGGAGTATTTCTAAATGCAAAATATTCTGGCTTTAAGCAAAGAGTAATCACAAGCAAGACTTTAATGAGTTTCTATGAATTCTCTGCATTTTTCTGTGGAAAGGTATATGTTTTAACTGAATTATAAAGGGATACATCTTAAAAAAAAAAAAGTTAAGAAATAACGCTCTAGCCAGGCATGGTGGCACACGCTTGTAATCCCAGCATAATGGAGGCTGAGAGGAGGATCCGGGTTCAAGGCCAGTCTCAGCTACTTAGCGAGGCACTCTGCAACTTAGTGAGACCCTGTTTCAAAATAAAGAATAAAAAAAAATAGGGCTGGGGGTATAGCTCAAAGGTAGAATGCCCCTGAGTTCAATCCCCAGTACTGCAAAAGAGAAAGAAAAAAAGAATGCTCTAGAAGATGAAATGAAGTACCCTTCCTGGTCGTAAGGGTGGGCTCTTTACCTACCACCACATCTAACTCAGACAGTAAAACATAAAGCTGATTTTCCAAACTCAACATTTGACAGGGGGCCTACTCTTTAGATTTCCTAGGTACAGGGACACAGATTGCCAACAACCTTATCACAAAGGAGTATTTTGCAAGGAACCGGGTTGCATTCTCACCTTCCTCAAGGAGCACTGTACCCAGGGCAGGGACTCCCCCGGTGTTCACGGACATGGACACCCTCATGGCCATGTGTGTCACCAGATACGGATGTGACCAACGGTGGCCCTCCTTAGCAGGAGACACTATCATAGAGAGAGTCTACCACCACCCACTCACGCCATGAAGATGGCGTTTCTTACAACCCTAAATGCTACCAGCCATTTAAGAGTGCAAAGGTACAGTAAACTCTTCTAATACTTCCCATTGTGTTTCCGCAAATTACAAAGGATGCGGGTGATGTCAGATGTGGCTAAATGGCCTTTGTTCTAAACATTATAGAGTTCTCATTTTGTTATCCAAATAATTCAGCCCTTACCACTCTGCAATTATAAGTCAGAACTAAGTTATTCATGAGCCTGCTTTTCTGAAGTTAGTCCTTTTAAAGGGGTCTCTGTTGTTTGTAGGAATTACAATTACTACAATTACTGCATGCTTGGTCCACGATTCCACCATACCAACATTTCCCAAAGTGTTTTCCTCAGAACACTGGGCCCAGGAGATTCCCCATGAAAAGTGAGTTGAAGTCTGGAAAATGTTGCACTAGATTCCCCTCTTAAAGACAGGCCTGCATACATCCCCATAGTATAGGGGCCAAGATGTACCGGTGACATTTTAAATACACATTTGCTTTTAAAAGAGAGTTTGTGTTTGAAGGACAGGTATACCTCCACCTATAACTTCTACAACATTTATGACTCTGAACTTGTGACATGAACAGGGAAAATGTCAGCTGCTCCACCTGGGAGATGAGGAAACAGAGGCATGAAGTGGTTAACTAAGTACTCAGCATCGCTTTGGGGTAGGTGACATATCTGAGACTCAAGGTGGATGCTCTCTCTGTTACCCCTGCCTTGGAGATAGCCAAGAACCACAAAAGGCTGAGACGGTCACATATTACCTGCCATCCAAACACAGAAACACACTTGGCTTGGGAGGATTTCTCCCAGATTGCTGGTTTGATTGCCCGGCCTAACTTCAGCACGGCCTGCAAACTCTTGCCGTCTCTTTTACCAGCTCACCCCCAAATCATGCACCATGCCCCCTCAAGTCTCACCACCGGTGATGATAAATCCCCTGAAAATTCAAGAAATGGTGAAATGTAATGAGCCAGAGCAATAAAATCTGTGCAAACCTTATATTTATGGTTTGTAAGATTTTTTTAAAACCTTATACAAATGTAAAATTACTCATTAGCTTATGGAACAGGAAACACATCAATTGTAATTTGATTTTCTCACAAAATCATTAGGTTTCATTATAGTTCAAATAAACCAGTCAGCGTATTAATTGAATTTACATGTAAATGTATTATATTTTCATATGAATGAAACATTATATTGCCAAACTTTAAACAGTTTAGCTGGTTTTAATATTTTTCAAATTTTGAGAAGCTGGCAAACTCTGGGGAATAAATGAGCACTGTGTATTAGTAAAACAGGTTATCATACTGGGGTACAGAGTCCTCTGTATATTAGTAAAGCAGAAGGTTGTCATCTTGGGGGTCAGAGTCCTCTGGCGCAGAACAGAAGAGACGCTTTAGTTTACACAAAAAGAGCTGAGAAGAAAATCAAGAAAGAGCAGGACTTTTAAAGAACTGAGCAAACAGATAAGGTCTCTCTGAATGATGAAGTTGTTTGCACATTTAAGCAGGCCCCATCCGTGTCAGTTTTCCAGAAGCTTCTTCAAGCATTTCTGCTTTCAGGAGCTTCCCCTGCATCCTCCTCCAGCACGTCCTGCTGGAGACACGCTTCCTTTTGCCTATGTCCAGCACAGCTCTCTTTCCTCCCGCAGAGCTGGAATTGTGTGGCTGCGCCCACTCAAGTGGAAACCACTGCTCCCTGGGAATCCTGTGCTTCCGGACTTCACACCTGGCTTGAGTTCTTGCCTCTTCTCACCTACTCCTCACCTCAAAGCTGCCTCTGGTTTTCCAACATAGGTGTCATAATGGTTTGAAAATAGAATGCCCCCCTCCCTGGCCCTCATGGAAACAGCGTGGCAATGTTGAAAGTGGGGCTTGGTTGCAATCCCAGCAGTGGATAAGTTCACGGATTTATCTGGGTGGTGGCCTGGGCTGGTAGGATATGGCTGGAGAAAGTGGGTCCCTGGGGTTGTGATCTTGGGGACTCCATGTGGTTCTTCCTTCCCTCACCCACCATCTCTCTGTTTCCAGCCTCCATGACATGAGGATGAAGGCTTGAGCTCTGTCTCTCTCCCCTTTCCACAGCCAGGCCCTGAGATCCACAGTCCTCAGCTTCACATGGACTGAACCAGAAACTGTGAGCAAATAAATCTTCCTTCCTCTAAGTTATGTGGTCAGGTCTTTGGATTAGAGCAGTGAACATGCTGAGACAAGTGTCTATACACAGTCAATCAGCTAACTACATGTTTAACAACAATCCCTCTGCATACGGTCTTTTCCCTGCCATTTCATTTGTCTGTCCAGCAGACCTGGGGACCTGCTCTGGCTGAGTGCACAGAAAGTGTTAAAATATGACTCCTGGCCATGGGAGCTCTCAGTCTGGCTGAAGAGAATGAATTACAACAGCACCAGGTGCACCTAGCACCGGAGACTAAAGAGATGCAGGGAAGGAGGCTGTTGGTTACCAAGAGAGGGAGGGAGATTTGCAAAGGAGGTGGCTGTGGCTAGGTCCTGAGACAGGGAGACATTTGCCACCTGAGAAGCAGAGTACAGGTGTGTTTGCCAGGGACATCGCATGTTTTAATTGGAATAAATGGGATGGCCATTTTTTATATCCATGTCAATAAAGGTTTAGAAGTGCAAACGTTACACTTTCCAACCCTCCTTTGAGATTTACAGTCCTGGGAAAGTCAGAAAAGGACCCAACAGTTACAGACAGGCACCCGTGTTATCAGATGCTCTGCGTGTCTGAGGCCCACAGCTAGGATCCTTTCTCCCATCACCTCCCATCGTGTTTCGTGTTTTGATTCAACACTTATTGACAACATCAGTTGTTTCACTTGTGAGACTCATATTCTTGCCCAAGTGTGAACTTTAAAAGACAGGACAGATTTTTTTTCCTGTAACTCCTTGGCACCTAACACTATACCCAATAAATATGTCTTGAATAAATGTTCTAAAACACATGGTTCTGCTTAAAGAAGCTACAATCCTACCCCTGTGCCTAAACTCATCACACTTGGCTCTTCTGATGAGACACCTTTAACCTAAACTCCTGCCCGTAGCTGGCGAGGCCCTGGTGATCTCCTGCTTGCCTCGGACTTCATCCTCTCTGGCTGTCCTCTTGAGTCCCAGCCATCCTTCTCTTGGATGCTGGAGCTGCTGAGCCAATCCCTGCACTGGAGCTTCAGGTCGACTCTGTGCTCTAGCTGGAACTCTCTAACCCCCCTGCCAGCTCCCTGCAGGCCACACGGCAGCTTTTCCTGATCACCCGGCCTGGAGTTCACCCCTCGATGTTTCCTCTCCCACCTTCCCAATGCACTGTCTTCCTGATGTGCATCATAACCTAAGCTTAGTAATAGTTATTTGTGTGTGTGTATCGCCTGCCCCTGCTACCATCTCCCTCAGTGGGGCCAGAGGCATGACCTCTCGTCACCTGGTATGCACAGTAGGGCGATGTCTACTTGTCAGATGAAAGAAAGAAAGAAAGAAAGAATGAATGAATGAATGAATGAACAACCTTTGTCTTCTCATCTATAAAACTGTAGGGCTGGAGCAGAGAGCTTCTGAGGTCATTCCTACACTGATGTTCTTTAATGAACCAAAGCTCTTCTCTTTTTTGTGGAATCAGCCGAATTTCCCTTCTGGGTTTTCTCTAAGTTGCACTTTCTTTTTTTCTTGACCTTACTTCCCACACTGAAGAGTTCCCAGGAGTAGAGAAACAATATTGAGAAGAGAACAGGGTCAAACAATAGAGTCAGGTAAAGGATGCCGTGCTCCCAGGCTCAGTGCAGCCGCCTTCTGGCACTCTATAGAGGGCTCCGTTCCACAATTGTATTTGCCGTCTGTTTCTTGTTTTTAATATGTTTGCATTATTCTCTCAATATCTCCCTTTGTTTTCTTTTGCCTTGATAAAGATATCCTTAAGATGGTTATTGTTTCTGAGTTCTCCCTGAGGTACAAAGTATATTGACTAAGAAACAGGTGTTCTTCAAAGGGGCAGCGTGGGCACATTTCCTTGTCTCTATATGCTGGGCATCCTATGACTGATGAATTATAGGCATTCTTGGAAGATTCTGCTTGGAAGCCGCTTTGAAGAGAGCAGACACACAGGCACTATGATACAGACTGGAACCAGTCATTATAAGAGTTCCCTGACCACCATGAAGAATCGCCATTTACTAATGGCAGACCCAAATGGCTGCCGATTACTGACCTTTTCCTGAGATTAACTTGAAAAACACAATCTACTCCCAGATACTTCTTTTGTCAAGAATCTCCAGTAAAGGAATTTTTCAATTCATTTGGAAGGTACTGAGTGTTTGCCTGTTCTTTCAGCCGCTTTGGGCTTTCAATGTTTTCTGACTTCAATGGCATCTTACACACATGGAGATAAATTGAACAGCCCCCTTAAACCCTGACAAGGTCAGATGGCCTTATTGGTCTCAATATGAAAAGGTCAGGAAGTGGACGGAAACCCACTTGGTGGTTTATTGTCTTTGGTCTGTGGCATTGGATTCTTCACGTTTGTTTAGTTGTATCATCGACTTCTGGTTTGTGTTCAGGGCTAAGAAAATGCCAAGTGAATCAGAATATAAAGCCATGAGTCTGTTTATACGGTGTTTGCCCATACATGGCTATTCTGACATCTTAGATTGCTACAGTTAATTAGCACTTCAAAGAACATGGGAAAAATACAAACTGAGCTTAGATCAAAGTTTCAGAGTTTCTGGAGACACCTTAGGCACAGGGCACAAGCACACCTTATGTCAGTACCAGGGGGGCTGGAGGAGGCACGAAGGACAGCCACCAAGAACACAGGGTTCTTCTCCTGAGCTAGACCCCTCGCTTGGATCCTCTGCTTAGCATCTGCTTAAATCCCAGTTATTTGATTACAGAGATAAGATAAATGGATCCCCGAGGACTACATCAATTAAATTAATAACCTAGAATTTCAAGGACAAAAATTCCCAAGTCAAAAGATTCAGAACAATGGAATATTTACAGAAAAACTGTAAAAACCTGCCTTCCAAAGATGAACTTTATAAAATAAAGCCACCCTAAATGTGCCACATTTAATTGATGACCATAAATAAAGCTACAAAGTACATTGTTATTAAATCTCTTCTCCCTTTAAAGGGGCTGGACAGAAACAATAAAAAAAAAAACAAAAAAAAACTATGGAGTCAATTCAAAGCTAAGATGTAAATATCATAATCAGTTTTGCTCTGGGCCATCTTATTTTTCATGAAAGCTTCTCTACTGATAGAGAAATAATTTATGAAAACAGAAGGAATATTTATTGCAGCCTGCCTCTTGGACATTATTGATCATTTAATTTATAGCCTGAATAGTTTATTTTCACCTTGAAGGGCATTATATGATCTGTTTTAAAATCTCATTACAACATCTTATTTCATATTATCTAAATACAGAATCCTCCAATAAAGGCTTATTTTCATTACATTAGGGAAAAAAAGGAATACGTTTCTCAATCACATGTTTATCCCAGAGATTAACATATTTTTCCTCCCATTTTCTTTCACTCATTTAAAAATAAATGTGTGCTTCCAAGCACTGTGAGGAAGGGTAAGGCATTCATCCTCTTTCCACTGCTGTTGACCGTACTCTGGGAGAGACTATCTACGCGCAGAGGACATTACCTGGACTCTGTCATGCATTTAAAACAACTGCCAAAAAGGAAGAAAACACAGTGTGGTGATTACAGATGGAGAGTACTTCAAAAGGCATAATGAAACTGAAAAGACAAAATTATAGTTAAAAAGGAAAAATTAAAAAAAATTTCAAAAATAGTAGCTATGTCTCTCTTTCTATGTTATAAACCCAGAGAAGACAACTGCCAGCCATGTCTACTTCCTCTCTCCCCCCAAAATTGTTGGCTGGTATAAGTTTAAAAACTGAATTTTTGAAGCTAAAATTCACCATTGTTTTACCATAGAAAACCCCAAGCCAGGAGGGAAATTAGCTGCCGAGTTAATTCAGCAATAGAGGCCGATCATCGCTTCTTGGAGCAGCATCTGGGTTAAGGCTCCTGGCTCCTCCCAGCCTCATCCATTATGGATGGGCACAGCTGGACCAACAAAGATCCTTCTTTCAGAGTGAAACAGGTCGCCAAGTGTGCTGTACATGTCCCCACAGATTGCAGATTGCACCAATCCACGTGTGCCATTTGTGTAGAATGCAGTGTCAGATAGAAGCCCTGGGTATGGGCAGGGTACCACCTACCCAAGTGTAGGAGGCAGCCCTGCGTTAGTGCTGCATGCTTTCGATTGCACCACACAAGCACCACTTGAGTCTGAATTCTCTAGCAAACATTTTCCAACTGTCTGTATTCCACTTCCACGGTCCTCTCTGACACTTAACCTGTCTTTTTTGCTCCCTTCATTATGAGAAGGAAATTCTATGTGTCAATTGACCAAAACTATCCATTTTTTACTCAGTATCCCCCAAAAGTATTTTAAGCCTACCTGTTAAATTTCATAAGTAAATTTCAGAGAGGATGTTGATTTTTTTCCTTTTAAGAGAAATGGTATAAAATAAAGCGCTTGAGATTTAATGGCAAACAGAACTTCCTAGATACATGGCCTTGGGCAGTTTCCTTGACCTTCCAGAACCTCTGTTCCTTCTTCAAGACAAAGACAGATCTTGCTGTGCGGGTCAGAACAAGAGGTGTGAGAGGGCTCAACATAGCTGAGGCAGATACACTCAATGCTCAGCACTGGCTTTACCACTTTATCATCATTATTTTGAGCAAACCACACACTTTTGTACTGTTTTCATGTGCTTTCCTCACTCTCAAGTTATGGCGCTATTGCCCACCCATGCCAGGGCAACCAGAGCCATTCCAAGACATTGCCTGGCTTCATCTCCCCACAAAGGCTGTTGGGAAGCCATGATAACAATTGATGACACCCTGCCCCCTGCTTACAAGCATAGATTAGGACTGTGGCATTCTGATGCAGAACACCCAAGAAAATTAGGCATCCGCTGTAAGAGATCAACCTAGAAACAGATCCTGCAAATTTGAAACTGGACAATTCTCATGTAGAATTTTAAAATCTGCTTTTCAAGTCCATTCAGCCCCAGGAATTCACAACAAATGGATGCCCTCAGTCCTGCTTTCCCTTAATTGCACACAAACAGGCCCTTTTCTGGAGACAGAGTAATTTCCACGGGTGGAATAGCACATTCACACTCACTTCTGAAGCACGCAACAGCTCTGCCTCACCTCCAGGAAGAGAGCTGAGCGTGGGGAGGAAGGTGCGGCGAGGGACGGGCTGATTTCATACACATGTTTCTCCTGTAAAGCGGCAGATGTTCTTCAGGTTGATATTGGCCAGATTAAATCGAACAGGTCTTTGCTATGGAGAGTAAAAGCAATTTCTGGACTATCTCAAGTGGAGCGGGAATGAGACAGGCGATAGCCCTGTGTTGGAAGAAGACTAACCCCGAGGCTATTCCCAGATGGATGATGGGGTGTGGGTGTTTTTTCTGCTAGGATGAGAGCATGGCAAAGAAGACTGCTGGATATGCATGATCATTTTCTACCCAGAAATGAGATACCAGCGCTATTCAAATAGAGACAGGAACCTATCACTTTTGAGAAACCTCTAGAAGGATGGCAGCTCTTCGTTCTGAAATTAAGTGTCAGGAACCATCTCCCAGGTTGCTGTTGATCAGAAAGCAAGCACAGCTCTGGAGCCATGTGTGTGAAGTCACACTTGAAGCTTTCATGCAGCTCCAACTAAACTTGGTACACTTTCGCCATGGGCATCTCACCTCCAGCGAAGAAAGCCACGGGCGCCAAACACCCGCTACACCCACCACTCACCGTGGTTCCTGCTGCCCCAACTCCACTGCCCAGCACCTCCCCACAAGGTTCCCAGGCTCCCCACCAAAACCAGCATCTTCTTACGGGAACTCCCACAGTACTTCTGTGCCCCCAGCACGCGCTTCCACAGGGACTGTGCTCTACGGGGCTCCTGTCCCTTCCCCAGCTGGAAGATCTGCTCTCAGGCCCTGGTAGATTACTTGTCCCTGGAAAAACTGTGTATTTATTCAGGGAACAGTATATTTACTCTTAACCTTCTCTCTCAAGTGGCAAGAACTACAGTCCACTCGGGCTGCACAGGATGTGGGACCGGCTGCACTCCTCTGCCCCAGGGAGGCCCAGTTTTATTACAGTTACAGTTGCCTCCTGAAGTGGTGCAATGCGATCACCCTAAGATTGTAAGCTCTTCCACATGCACAATGGAGGGACTTAAACATTTAGAATTCAGAAGAAATTCTGCTGGATGGATACTTCAGTGCTTTCTGAAGACACATCATTTGCAGGTATAAGCTGATGTCGTTTTATATTTTTCATGCTGCTTTTCTATGTATCAGTATTAAGGCTTTTTTTCTTTTTAAGGGGTGGGAATTAGGGAGTAACAGAACAGGAGGAAAGATAAACCAAGAACCAAACAAAAGAGATGCACTCTGCAAGGCCGGTCGGAGATGTGCCAGAAGGTCTGCCCTCTTTCCTGTTGAACCAGGCCTGAGGGCCATGCAGAGGGGACCTGTTTTCACTCTGAAAGAAGGCTCTTTATTGGTCACAGCTGTACCTCATCCATAATGCATGCTCCTGGAGAGGAGGCAGGAACCTGAACCCAGAAGCCGCTCTGAGAAATGACGAAGAATCATATGGAATACCAGAGTGCTCTGATACAATCTCTTCTTTTAATGCAACCACTTCATCCGAGGAGGACACCCCCAAAATTACATCTTCAGAACCAGGGGCTTGGGGAAGGAGTGGAGGAAGGAAAGAAAAAGATGCATTTCAGGGTAACTGGGGGAAATGGTATTTGTTGAGAGTAGAAATTATGAGGAGTTTCTGCTCTTCAAATAAGATGGTGAGGTGTCAAACAGGCGCACTCCAAGGCCCAGAGAGGTGAAGGGGCTTAGCCATGTCACACAGCACAGATGGGAACTCCACAGCCCAGGTCTCCTGCCTCCTGGGCTCCGCAGATTACTTTGAAGTCTCCCTCTGCCTAGGCCCGCTCAGCCTCCGCAGCAAAAGAAACAGCAAGCTCTGTGTGGCTACTGCATGAACTCTGATCCAAAACAGAGGAGACTGCCCCAGTGTCCTCTGCCTGCTCAGTTGTCATCTGTGCTACTCTTTTCCCTAACATTTTGGATAACAATCACTAAAATTGGGAATTCTACAGCAGGGATTGGTAGACTTTTCCTGAATAGGGACAAATAGTAAATATTTTAAACCATGTGGACAGAGGCAAAAATGGGGCTGGTATGCAGGCAACCAACCTTACGGCTTAAAGTGTGACCATTTAAAAATGGAAAAACATTCTAAATTTGCAAGCAGTAAGAGCAGAGCAGGCCAGATCCAGGGCCACAGTTTGTCCAGCCTCTGGTTTAGAGGCTGAACCCTAAGGTGTACTAAAGCTGTTGTTATTTCCAAAGAAAATTAAATACCGAAAGGAACAATTGAGTTGTGTGCACTTTGGGGACTGCAACAAAAACCCGCAAATGGAGCAGATAGTTCCCCCAGAGTTTGACAGCATGGATTGGACTGCCCATCCATGCACACAGGGATGTCACAAATTGCAGAATCAAGATATTCTGGGCCAAGACCCTAGGGGCTGTTTAAAGCCAGTAAACACTTTCCATCCTAGCACTGCTCAGCTAGCATTCATTTCAAACCTTCCCACCACAGATGCATCATTAAATTACTTCTCCCCCTTAAAAATAAATAGTAGTAAAGCTTTCAGGAAAGAAAAAGTGTTATTCTTTCTAGCAAATAGACAGAATAACAGGTGTTCCTAAAGTTTCCAAAGGTCAAATGCTTGTCCTATTGTAAAATACAAGGGAGACAAACACATCTACTATTTTAGCCCATTAAGAAAAAGGTATGTTTTCATTGGCATGTTAGGACTCTGAGACCTCTGAAATAGATTTCTCCCCAATGACCTGTTTCTTCCCCTCTGTGTTTGTATGCAGATTTGCAGTGCCTGGTAGAGAGGATTCCTCTGAGGCTAAGACCTTGTTTTCATTTCCTTGCTTATTTATCCATCATAAACAATGGTACATCATAAAAGTCATCTGATCTGCTCTTATTAGAGATACTGTGGCTATTTCTCATATTTGAGAGCCTTGTGAGCATCTTCAGGTCGGAGAAAACTCTTGGCATCTATACTAAAATAAAACCCCATCTTTGTCTTTCAAGGATTCTATACCATGAGTCGATTACAGAATCCCTCTTAATTTATGCTTTGACTTTGCTGTCCTGGTAAATTGCTTTCTGTAATATTCATTTTTAGTTTCAACCAATATTCAAAATTCCAAGTCTGATCTGCTTATTCTAGCTCTGTTCCCAAAAGAACGAAGGAAATTTCTTAGGACTCACAGACATAAGAGTCCTACAGCATTACCTTCTCACATGGACCAGCATTGGTCCTACAGAATCCAAAAGTTTCCTTATTCCTGCCTGAGAGTAACTTCGAAAAAACTGGAATGACTTAGTCAATGTGAATGAAAAGAGTGTGTCCACAGAGAGGGTATGTTCATCTCCTGTGCCAAGATGGGATTCTTGTCATCCTCTGCCAAGCTTCAAAGGAGCTGGCTTTCCTGGAGCCCAGGACAGAAACTGAGTCCCCGAGGGGACCCAGGAGATCCACATTATGGGAAAGTGACTCTTAGAAAGGCTATGCTCAGTTTATTTGCATCTGGAGTAGCTTGATCCTTCAGATATCCATCCACCCACTGACCACGGCCACACCCACTGCTGCTTAAGAGTCTCACCTTGCAGGCTTCTTAGCACATACAGTGCTGCTCTTCATGGGACAGTCTACTTGGGACCTCCAGTGCTATGGAAGACAACACAGCACCTGTCGGCTGTGTGTCCTTTCTCCATCCTTGACCACCTTCGAGGCATCCCCGCTTACAGCATGGGAAGTCTGAGGCCTTCCTGCAGGACTTCCTGGCAGCCCCGAGGTGAACTGAAATTACCTTGAGGACCTACAGTGCTCATTAAAGTGGCTACTAGATGCCAGGTGAGAGGATGATGCACTTCTTGCCATCTGAAAGAATATACCAAATATAAACAGGATTGCTTTTAACACATAGGTGAACTTGCTACCACTGTGGATAGTCCCAAGATCTGGCAGCAGTAGTCTCAGTTCCTACTAATTTCACTAAGCCACGGTCCTCAACACCAGGTATTGGACTAGACTCTGGGGCATCGTAGAGGCTGAGGTGTGGGCCCTACAACTGAGGAGCTCACAGGCTGAGAACGGAACTGGACACAGCAAAGAGCACATTGCACTATGTGATCGCAACCGCTTCGTTATCCACGACAGAGCACTGGCTGAAGGGTAGCAGACAGTCACTGCTGTGGTGGCAGGGCTTTGCCTGGTATGCGCCACCAGACCCATCCGTGGCTAAGAGGCCTTCAGATTCTGTCTTCACAGAACACCCCCCAGGACTCCCTCTCTGATCAGCAAGATCCCTGCAGAGACCGACTTTCCTGAGGACTAGGATTAGACCATCTGTTCATCGTTGCCCCTGCCCTGGGGTGCAGCAAGTGCCTGACACTGTATAATCACTATCTGATGAGTGAATGAACAAACTTATGAATTAATAGGAGAAGCCAGGCGTGGTGGTGCATGCTTGTAATCCCAGTACTTGGGAGGCTGAGACCAGAGGATCCCGGTTCGCGGCCAGCCTCAGCTACTTAGTGAGGCCTTCTGCAACTTAGTGAGACCCTGTTTCCAAATAAGAGAATAAAGAATAAAAAATAGGGCTGGGGGTGTAGCTCAGAGGTAGAATGCCCCTGGGTTCAATCCCCAGTACTGCAAAAAAAAAAAAAAAAAAAAATTAATATGAGCAAAGGCACCAGAGAGGAGTTGGCATTTGAATGAAGTCCTTGAAGGAAGAGTCCAGACTTGCCAAGAGGAGAAGAGAACAAAGGGAGTGTGAAACAAGAGCCCTGTCTAGGCATGCGAGGGTCTGGCAGGCTACGCCCTGGGAGGGAGCCCACGTGCTCAGTTGGGGAGGAAGTAACAGGAGGTCAGGAGAGACTTGGGGTGGGTCAGCTTATTAAGGGCCTTGTACATCAGGACTTAATCCTGGAGGCAATGGGGAATTGGCTGGTTTCAGTAAATAAGACAGAACGATGTTATCCAGTTTCATTGTGTTCCAAATGATAACCAGCAGCAGGGTAGGAAGTGCACTGAAGGCTTCCTGGGCCTGGGCCAAGAGCTCCCGCCCCTGTGTCAAACCCAACACTTGCTCTCTTTCAAATATTACACTTTCTGACAAATTTGCTATTGTTGTAGTCACTGTGACCTGAGTTGCATATCGTGATCTCGCTCTGACACTAGGGATGCCTTGCCCTTATACAATGAAGAGTACCCAGGAAAGCGACGGACGCAGCACCTGGTTGGCAGGCGAACCTGCATCCTTCACACAGGGAGACCTTGTGAAGACACCATTGCATCAATTAGTGCAGCAGGATGGGGTGGCCACAGCCACCTGGACAAGCACCAGCAACCACACCGGGCCACACATGTCCCGCAGGGCTGCAGACAGCGTCCACAGAAGTCCTTCCAGCAGTAACAGTGTCTCAGCGGGTGAGCTGGTCTCCAGCCATCCTTCAGGCTCCTCTGTGTTGGGGAGGCTGCTGTTAGCGGGGCCCCTGCTCCAGGGTTTGATATAAACGGCCAATCTGCTTCCATCCACAACTTCCTCAGACCCTTCCTGCGAGGAGTCTGCCACCTCTGCCTGCTGTTCCATCTGAGCGCCGGCTTTGGAGAAGAGCAGTAACAGCATCCCTTTGAAAGAGAAACCAGGAAGAGTCTAGAACAGCAAGGAAAAAGAGAAAGGTGAGCTGGCCCAGGCTTTCATAGAGCCGCAGCTCTGAGAGCAACCCCAGAGGCTTCAAGATGAAACCATTTTTGTCTAATAAAGGGATTAGTATGTAGTATTTACATGTGGACCTTTGGTCAAAAGACAGGAAATCTCCTTCTACTCAGTGGGAATGAAACACAGAGCTCCTCTATGCAAGCAAATAGACAGGAGCATAACCAATTTCAAAGAGAGGGCAGAATTGGTGTCTCTACACCCCAGCCCAAGTCCTCAGCCCTGCTGTCTTTCCCAGGGGACCTCAGCTCCAGGACCCAGTGTGAGCCCCAGGCATCCTGCTGCCCCTCTCCAGCCCCCGTCCCTTATCCCTGCAATTCTAGCCTGCTCTCCACTACTTCTACATTTTGCAAATTGACTTGGACCCCGGCCATCCCACCTATCCTCTCAATAAATAAATAAATCTTTTCCCTCTTTGTTTTGTTGGGGAAACTCTTAAAAAATAAGAGGGGTTCTGGAATACTTCACAGATCATTGGAGCTAAAAAGATGTTGTAGATGCCTTCATCCAAATCAAACTGGGGGCCAGCAGCACAAATGTTTTTACAAAAAAAATACTCAGCAACACATCGAATGCTCGCAAGGCATGCAGCATAGGCAGCTTTTTGGTTTTTGGTTTTTCTTTAGCTTTATTTGGGTTTTTTTGTTCTAATGAAAATCGGGCATTGGAAGTAATGCTGTTTTGTGTTTATAATAAAACCTCATTAACTCAAATGCAACTAATTTATAACTTGTGATAATTTTGCCACAACCAAGCTGAATTTGCCTATGCGCAATATATGATTTTGCTAAGCAAATTAATAGTTTAAATCAAATCTCAGAAAGCTTATTTAACTTCCCCAGACAAATTATCTTGAAGGACATTATTAGTAGGTATTTGCATGCAGAAAAAAAGAAAATTAAGACTTGTTTCTGGCTCCAGCTGCACAGCCCCTTATCTAAACCCTGGCTACAGATGGGTTTCAGGTTTAGAGTTTTTCAAGGGCTTAGGAAGTTAATAAAGTGCAGATACCATGTGTTCTGTTATACCTAGAGTTGAGTCTGAAACAGTACTCAGAATCACAATGCAAGAATTCTCAGTACTGAGATAACGCCTTTGCACTGCCTCAGGTCAGATTGCTCTATCAAATAGGTTCCGATGGCTCAGGTTTTGCCAACGAATCATGGAAATGACTCCACTTTCCAGAGTTCTGGGGTATCAGACTGGGACTATGGGCCTGTGGCTCTGTGTTCAATTTTTTTTTGCTTGAAAGAAGCCTCCCTCTGATTAATGAATGCAGAATAGTTGCTCAAGGGACAACTTTGATAGTGATAAAATTGGGATAATTCCAGTAACTGAAATTTTCATTCTCTCATACCGGCATCCCATGAGATGGACCACCTCTGGGGTCATTTATACTGCTTGTAACCACTTGGCTGGAAAAGGTCCACTTTGTGACTCTGATTCAGAGTAGAACAGGGTGGAAGTAGTGCGTTCAGACACTGGGTTGCCTCCAGAGAAGACCACAATGATGCTAGAAGAGCCAGGTCCAGGCCCAAAATAGGCCCAACGTCCTGCAGACATTGTTACAGTGAGTGGACAACTCCACTCTTCTGACCATGGGCTTCACACACCCACCCAAAGAACTGGGAAGGTTTCTGTTCACCCGCCTGACTCTACCTTCATTAAATAATCAAACAAAAATCCAATTTGATCACCCAACACTCCCCTGAAAGATATTTTTCAAAAGATTTTTTGTTTTGTTGTTGTTTTTTCCCAAAACACTGTCATTAGAAATTCAGACGCTTCAGAAGTTGTTCAGGCCAAGAAGGAAAGGTGGCTGAGAATTCACTCGGCTCTCTGGGGTATAAGAACTGTGGGCCTCCCCACGCCATGATGTCTTTCACTCACACGGTCTCTCCTGGTGGCCCATCTGCCCCACGGGCTCCACAGAATACAGTTGAGCTCAGTAGAAAGTGATGTCAAACGACCAATGTTTCTTTCTCTCCAGCAGTTTCCTATTGACTCCCTGAAAGAGGTCTGTCTGTGGAAATGGTATTCTCTGTGTGGTTTATCTACTTACCCATTCCTTTAAGGTTTCCAATTTTAGTTCTGGACATGCCAGTACACATCATTTCATGTAAATTGTTCATTTGTTTTTAAGTTATGCAGAGATTTTTCAATAACCTGCTCTTGCTAAGTGAGTTTCTCCGTCAGGTAGGTCTTTGTCAAAAGCCATTCTTTTTAAAACCTTTGGAAAATATTTACATTATTACTTTTTTCTTCACTGGCAATCTAGTTGTAACCTTAAAATAATTTGTTTAATGTCAGTTTTTAAAGGATCAGAGGTTACCACTAGAAATTGTCATAAAGACAGGAATTTGGAGACTATTTTCCCCTTATTGTCCGTATGTATATATCAGCCCTAATTTGCCAGTGCAACTGGAGGTCATTATTTCTGAATTTGCACATTAAAAATAACATCTACCCATAAGGGAATATCTTTAAACCACAAATGCCAGAAATAACAATTGTATTAAACTGCATTTCATGAATACATAATAAAGTTCAATTTACCACTATTTATCATGTTACTTAAATTAAATCTATAATGGAAAAGAGATTTAGTTCTGTTTTGAAAATAACAAATTCCTTTATGCCAACTGCATGGGATTTATATTAGCTCCAATGCATCCATGTCAATTTATTTATTTATTTATTTATTTATTTATTTATTTATTTATTGCTTAATTACTATTGCTTTCTATTGTTGGGGTCCTAGGGGATAATTCACATCCTTTCATGTATTTTTTAAAGCTTAAAGAGACACATACACATATAATGCATTAAAATTACTATAACTTATATTTACTTTAAAAATCTGAGACTTTTAGAAAATGGCATTGTGACTCATACATATACTCTCACTCCCTCATAAATCCTCCAGTTTATATTTGTATGCTTCACTGGGGCTTTGACAGTTGCCTGAAGTTGCTAGGAAAATCACTGCAGAGGCAGACAGAAGTATTTCCAGAGCTAATATGTTAGCTGTACACACATTCATACATGGAGAATTGAGGAAATCATCCCTAGAATCCAAAATAAACACACATCCACTTTTGACCACCTGCACATCTTGGAGAAGAGGAAGACAGGAAAATACTGGAGGCCTTAAATTATCAAGTTAGCAGGTATTTTTGAGGAAAAAAGAATTCACTACTAATCCCACGCTCAATTCCTTAATACCTTTGATAAGAGTTTGCCAACAGTTTTAACCTAGTCATGCCTATCCCTTTGTGTCTCCATCATAGTAAATGTCTCTGTCCGTTATCTATCCAACCACCCAGACCAGAAATCTGGAGAATGTCCTAGACAGCTTCTAGTCCCTCTCCTCCTGTAATCACTTGGTCACTGTATTAGTCAGCTTTTTATCACTATAACAAAATATTTGAGACAGGCTAGCTTTATAAAGTAAATCGGGTTATTTAGCTCATAGTTCTGGAGGCTCAAGAGCAAGATGCCAGCATTGGCTTGGCTGTGGCAAGGACCTGCTGGTGATAGGTCATAATAGCGGGAGGGAGAGCCAGAGGGAGAAATTCCATGGCAAGGCAGGAAACAGAAAGAGAGAGACAGGGGCTGAGCTCCAGCTTCCATAACAACTTGCTCTTGTGAGAATGAGTTCAATCTCTTTCAGTGGCAGCACCCTCAATGACCCAAAGACCTGAGCAAGCCACACCTACCTGTAACAGCTCCCAACAGGTCTGGCACAGTGGTGCAAGCCTGTAATCCCAACTACTTGGACGCTGAGACAGGAGGATCAGCAACTTATTGTACAATGCACTAACCAATCAATTTTTTATGTAGATGCCCAATGCAATTGCAATATCACTGAAAAGCAGATGAATGGCTTTGTTGACCAAATAACCAGGCTGATGAACGTCGACTCAGCAGCTCTGACACAGGCTTGGCATGATGGGCACAACAAAAACTTCAGGCACATAGAAAAAAGACCACCTACTGATCTTCATGTTCCTGGGGCTGTGTCCTTCAGTGATGTTAGCTTCTGATCTGACTGTAAAGAATCCAACTCAATAACTGAGACCAGTTTCTCTCTGTCTCCTTTAGGTCATTAGGATGAGACTTTCAGTCCCTGGGTAGGCAGAGCCTTCCCTCTTTGTCAGCACTGAAGACGCTATAGAAGACAGTTTTGCCTTTCATCAACCCTTAAGATTAAGGGATCGAAGTGGGGACGGGAAATAAGGTAGGATAGGAAAAATAAAATATGAGGTAGAAAGAAGACAAACTGGGAAGGAAGGGGAAAATATATTTTTAAAATCTAGAAACTTCATAATCTTTAACTCCACCCTACAGGGTCTGTTCTATCTTTGGCAGGAGCCTCAATAGGCCCACACCCTTAATCACAATGGCCCCCCTCCACACCTTAGATTCATGAGATGCTCAGTAAACAAATGATCCATAAGAAAGGTCAAGCTCAGGTTCCACCCAGTCACCACTCATTGCTGCCCTGAGGATTTTGAGGAAGTCCAGATCTCCACCCCTGCTGTGTGCCCCTACCCACCCTCCTCGGCGGGGTCCCCTCTAAAAGAACTGTGAGACCAAAAAGTCACTCTCTCCCCCTTGAGATGGCCCATGTTCTCCCTTGAACATGTATCCCCCACTTTGCTAAATACATTTCTGTCTTTATCTCTGAAAATAAATACATACATAAATAAATACGTAGGGTTGCGAGTGTAGCTCAGTGGTAGAATACCCCTGGATTCAATCATTCAATCTCCAGTACTAAAAAAGAAAATACACTACCGCCTCCCAATGTGGATACCGCAGAGGCCAAGTCTCCAAGCACATGAAGCTTTGGGAGCCACTGAAACCACACCAGACCCCAGCAGCCACCGAGACAGACCCATGAGTTCCACTGAGCCGCATTCCTCCCGCCTCTCCTCCCCAGTCACCCCACTGTGCAGCCGCTGCTCTCCCTCGGTTGCAGCATTGGTCTTGTACTGGTTTTCCAAGCTGTTGCCCCTCAAACTCACCCTGTAGGTGCACGGTGTTCTCCTTCTTAAGGAGGGTCTTGCTTCCTTGCTTAAAGCCCATCTCCAGCAGACTAAGGACTAACATTTTATTGTGCCCTACAAGGTCCTCTTCATCTTGCTCCTGCCTAGACACCATCTTGGTCTCCCATCAGATTTTCCAAAAAACTCCTCTGGGCCAAAGACAAAGCTCTAGGCAGATCCTTGTGAATCCTCTCCCCATTGAGGCCCTGACTTGTGAGCTCCACACACTTCCTCCATGTTGTCCAGTTTAAACAAGAATCCTGCTAAGTCAGTTAAGCAGAGTCCCCTACCCTACATATCTGATGAGGTTCCCCATTCTCCACCAGCCTCTGGGTGCTGTCTGACCCCCTTGGGCCCATCTCAGTAAGACTCTTGTCAAGTCATTTTAGACACAGTCCCCCCTTGGCCCTGATGTCTCCTCTTACTGCTTCTCAATCCACAGACCACCCACCACCCCTGCTCCTTGGCTATAAATTCCCATTTTTCCTTGTCATTCCCAGAATTGATCCCGATCTCCCTTTTCCTCTGAAATGCCCCATTGCAATGGTCCCTCCCCGACCCTGATGGTCGAATAAGTCTGCCTTAATGTCTTTAACAACTATCATGAATAATTTTTTTCTCTAACAGCCTCACCAGCCTATGAACCTGGGCCACCCCTTCCCAAACACTGTGTGCACACCTGCACTCTGCCTTTCTCAGGACTCTGTGCAAATCTGACCCCTCCCAGATCTTTCCTGGCTACCCTCTTGGCCCATATAAAACAGAACCCTCTGCAGTCCACTCACTTCCCACACATACTTCCAACCTCATTTCTGATGACATACATTGCACTTATTTGCTTACATGTCTTTTCCTGTGTAGAAGTCGTTGTAGACTGTAGTTGTGTCTAACTTATCATTATATTCCTTGTACACAGCACAGCACAGGGAATAATTTTAATCAAATTCAAGAGGGCCTGGCACATGTGTCTATTCATGACTCACAATCTTTTCTGGTAGGAACAGGCTAACTGTTAACACCCTCCAGCACCCCTAAAGTACGTCTTCTAATGAACAGCATATCTAAGGCCCATGTCAAATGCATTTCCTTTGGGGGCATAGAATGACCACCCTTTTGTTCTGGCAGTATCTTGAAAATGTGCAGTTACTGTTCAGTACTTATCAGGTGGCAGGTTTATCTCCAGAGCAAGGCTAAAGAATTCTTGAAGAAACAGCTTCCCAGAGCTGACTTCTCTAAAATCTCCTTTCAATACCACATGGGCTGGCCGACACTGCAGCCCAGCAACAGGTCCGTCTTCACACTGTGACTGACAGGAGTCGGGAGCTTCCCAGAGAGAACAGAACAGCCGTGTGAACCTCAGGAATCCACCTGACAGGTGAGGAGTCAGAGGCATGGAGCACAGAGAAAACCGGTTCACGCTCTGCCCCGATCGGGCTGAAGTGAGGAAGGCAGGAGTAGAGTAACAATACCTACAGTTCTGAAATCCAAGCTCAAAACACCTATCATATAAATAGAAGTGTACAGGAGATAGCCACATCTACTATGTTAATTAGGAAATATAGACATCGTCACCACAATGCAGAGCTTAGGAATAAAAGAAACAAAACTTGTCCTTGAAAAAACGGGGTTCTCTTCACAAGGCATTCCCAAGAAAAAGAAGAATGAGGAAAGATAATAACAGAAAAATTGTATTCAGATCACACTAAACTCTGAACCAAACAGAGAAGAAAATTCCTAAACCAAGTATCCCAGAGTCTACATTTTACTAAAAGGTAAAGAAATTAATTACCACCTATTATATGCATGGTCAGATCAGTTTTGAAATCATCATAACCAAATTAGATTTTTCATCCAAATGCAATAAGCAGCAAATCAGGCTTATTAAGCAAAAATTTCTTAAGCACAGAAGAATACATTTGAGCTTGCAAAATATAACCAAAAACAAAACAAAACAAAATAATGTGGATTGTCTTCCTATAGTCAGGGTATTGCCATGAACTTGCCCTGTGTGTTGGTCCCATTTGCTGTGGACACTTCCAAATTTACATGAAGCTGTGTGTCTCCTCCCTTGAAATCAGTGCTCAGCGGCTGCTTTCTCACCTCAAAGGTGGAGCTGAATGGCAAATTCCAGACAGCTTTGACACGAACTGTGTATCAGAAGAGCAGAGAAATGCCACTGTAATCACGGTTAACCTCTTAAAGCTGTGATTGAGAAGTGGCATTTGGACAGGATTTAAACTTGGCTTTGGCCATGACAGAGATTAAACTGACTCCGGTTCTCAACTAGCCTTATTTCTTTCTCATTAGTTAGATGTCACATAGGAAATGAAATTATTATAAACATATTTAACTTGTTTAAATCACTTTTAAAACATAACTTACAATCAGTGGGTTTCAAAATTCAATAAATCCTCTCACTTATTAGTTACAGAATATAGCTGCATTTAACCTAATAAGCTTAAAAACATGGCTTTAAGGAATAGTCTTTCTTGGCAAGAATTAAATTGGCCTGGCTAATTTACATTGTTTTAAATTTAGAGAGAATTGTGTACTGACTCATGATTACAATACATAAACCGTTTCCATGAAATGGTCTGAATTAACCTCCATGCTGTTTATATAAACAGCACATATCATTGCATGTATAGCAGTCTAGTAGACGGGAATTTTTAAAAAATAAGTAAATTAAGCTTGTAATCTAAAACTTAGATAGTAGTTTAAGGCAAGTCCACTCTTTCATTACATTCTAAATGATAAGAATACACTGTTTTTATGTATTTTAATATACCAAAAGAAGTTGTTAGGAAATAATATAGTGTTCAAGTGTGTGTTTCTAAAATTTATGTAATAAAATTAAAGGCAGCTAAACAATAGATGAAGTACTGATTGCCAATTAAGTTCATAGATAAGTGTAAATGTGTGGGCTGAGCTCAAATCTTTCAAAGCTTATTGCTTAAAAGGATATTCAGCCAGGCTGGGAGCATAGTTCAGTGGGAGAGCACTGCCTAGCATGTTCCATCCCAGCACTAAAAAAATAGAAACAACTCTTAAAAAGGCATCCAGTGACAACATTCATGCTAAAGACCACAGTCAAGACTTAGTCTATCATAAAAGTTTTACCTGTCAATTAGTAGCTACATTCTAACTCTAATTAGTAAATTTAGAAAATACTTATTTATTTTCTATTTAACAATTAAATGCATAAAGTACATCAATTCAAAATAAGACAAAAACTTTCAGGACTAAATTTATTAAAATCTGTTGAAGAACGACAGATATGTGAAAGGATCCGTTACTACAATTCTTAAAAGAAGATGTATTATCTTCAAGCAAACTATTTGCAGTAAAATTACAATTGGACTTTAAAATCCCTTTATGACCACACACAAAAAAATCAAAGGGATCTTTTTAATCACATGTTTTATTTGGCAAGTCCATATTTTGTCTTAAAATGGAATTTGTAATACCCAAGTTATTTGATTATTCACACACTCTGCACTTCAAAATCTCCCCTTCTACTGCAGATAGATCCAAAGTATTGTTTTCAGTCACTGATATGTTTGGCTCACAACAGTCTAAATATAACTGGATTAAAACAAAGCATTTGGTTTTACTGCCAATCTCATTTCTCCTTTATCTCTCCCATCTAAAAAAATGGCATGACCGTCCACTGAGCTGGTTTTTCCAAGCATTCTTGGACCTCTTTCCCTCTCTTCCCAAATTCCAGACCATCACCAAAATGCACCCTGAAACCACATCACGTAGGGCCTGGTCCTAGTTCCTCTGTCCTGGCCCCTGTGGTACAGCCTCCTCAGCCTCCTCCCTGGCCACACTGCTTCCCTGCCATGCGTTCTCTATGCCACATGGTGAACTTGGTAGAAAGTGCACGGACATGACTCCTCTGCTTAAAATCCTCCAATGACTTCCCATTCCATGAGAAGTCCAAATCTTCCCACCATCCCCCTCTCCTGACTTTGGCCACACTGAATTCTTTCATATCCCCCAGAAGGCATTTTCTTGAATGGGATGCACTCCCTGATGACGAAATGGCCCCAGGTCTTCTCATGGCTAGCTCCTTTTCATCATCTCTTGAGCTGCCCCAACTAAAGGGCTGGCCATCCACTCCTCTGTCACTGGCCACCAACCACATTGCTATCTTTTACATTCTTCGTCTCATCTTTTCTGCAGATAGAATGTAAGAGACCAAGGAGAACAGACATGCCATACCTGTTCATAGCTGGATAGTGCTGGGACAGAGTAGGTGCTCAATAAATACTTGTCAAATGGATCATTTCTGTGAAATTATATAATTCCATTTTATATAATTATAACTACATAAGCTATATAATTATATAATTTCAACATTTTTAGATCAGAGCCAATGCTTAGAAGCAAAAATGTAAGAAGAGAAACAAGATACTTGATACCACTAAGTGGATCTTAAGTCTTGCCCAATCACAGACATCCAGTGTCTTGAATCTGTAATCATTTTAAGTAATATTCCAGCCCTTTCTGGATCATGCTCCTATTTTCTAATTCTTTTCTCACTAAAACAAAAACTATACTTGTTTGGCGAGAGAAGTTTATGAAAAGTAGAAAGAAGGCAAAATAGTAAAACCTTCCAGATAGTTCCATGGATCCATTTTCTATTACAAACATAAAATAATAAGAATAATAGTTGTACTCCAGGTACTTAAAACAAAATAGAATCTACTATTTAATTAGAAAAATAATTGAAGGTAAATTTAAACAAAGTAACTTTAACAAATAATGTTATTTTAATGTGCCTAAACTTCCAAATAAAAGTGACCTAAAATAGTAATAATGATAACTAACATTTATTAAGCAACATTTTCTTTGCACCAGGTACTATCATGAGCATATTTGTTATTTTAAATAATTTAATCATCAAAAGCCTATCTGATGGGTACTATTATTATCTTCACTTTACATATAAGAAAAGTGAAGCACTGAGAGTTTAAGTAATTTTCTCAAAGTCTCACAGTTAATAAGTGTGAGCAGAGCTCTAATCCAGAGATCCAAATGCCAGGGTTTGTGCTCTTATTCTAGAGAGACTTACTAGGTTTTAGAGATACAACATTATGTTAGAGATAGCATAGATAAAATTCCCATCAAAGTCTAGAACAAAACAAGCACTCAATACCTGGTAGACAACATCCTTAGCGACATTCTATTACTAGCTCATCTGAGATGGAGAAATTCAGGGGATCCTAGCCTCTACCGGTGGCCAGCCTCAGGTCTCTGTTACTGAGTTTATTAAAAAGAATTTATCAGAGCTGAATTCAGGCTATCAGCAGGTCCAGGATCCAAGGTCCAGACTGAGGAAGAAACTTCAAGGCACACAGGAGGTCAAGTGAGGAACCTAAGAGAAGAGAATTGCATTGTCAAGTTAATATCAGGCCCATCATAGAGCAGGTGTGATACGGAAAGGGGACTAGGACCACAGAGAGCAGATGTGGAGGCGGAGGAGGCTGCAGCCTGAAGCCAGCGGCACAGGTGACTGTGGCCTCTACACCCTGTTGGCCACAGAGTCCCCGTCACCACCTCACTCTGGAGCACACTGGCCCTATGCACTCAGAACTTGGTACAGGCCCACAGCTCCTGACAACTCCACTTTATAGCAGAAGAGACTCATTTGTGTGTGGAGATTATGTCAGCAACTTTGCAGAGAACCCACTCATCATCAGTGATGGAAATCAAATTTATACTTTGGTGTTGTCCCAAGAAAAATCAAAGTTGCCTAAGAGAGCCTTCCCCACACATCTTCTGCATGTTTGCTCCCCTTATCTCCCGGGTATGTAGAAGGGTGAACCTTCAGGAGAGGAGAGATGGGGACGCCAAGAATGGATGGCTGCCATCCGTCTCGTCTGAATCCTGAGGATCAATGGCTGAGGGTGACTCTTCCTCTCGTCAGCAATCTCTCAGCTATGTCTGGCTGGTCCCCAGAGGAGAAAACGACTGGCCTCCAAGCTTTAGAACAACCTGGAACATGCCATAAGCTTCCAGTTATTTTTAGTAAGTGGTCAGAAGTGCGATCCATAAGTCTTTATTTAAGTACAACCTGAAGTCGTGTCAGAGGCCTAAATATATGTGCATGTGTATGTGATTTTAATGTAAAAATGAAAAATAGCTTTCATCGAAAGGTACTATTTTGAATATTGTCAGAAGACATTTCCCCCTGCAACTTTCTCCCAGCCCCATGATTTACTTCTTATGTCCTGCTGTTTACAAAGTCTTTGAAAGTGAAGAAAAACATGGAATCATTTCCAGGTCAGATCTGAAAAGGAAGAAGGCCCAAAAAGCTCTTTCTTCTAACTTGGGGAATTATTTCTCAGACATAACCAAGAAAGGAGTCCAAGGGAAAACGTCAAACTTCTGAGCAATGTAGGGATTTTCAAAATAGCAAATCCAAATCTACATTTTAACTTCTTCTAGAATAAGCTTCCTATTTAGAGTCTCGTGTGTAAAGTAATAGAAATTAGCAACTTACAGGCACTGGGAGAAGGAAATTTCCTGATGTGGCAGTCTGGTACCTCATTATCTAGTGAAAAACGTCGACATGTTCAGGATTATGAATGTCACTAATATGCCTAAAATCAGCACGTGTCAGTCATTAATATTCATATAGCTGAAACAAAACAGCTCATAGCGTAGCTGCTCATAAATCTGGCAGGAACGGGGGAAAAGAAAAGGGAAAGGGGAAGAGATAAAGAGCGAGCTCAGGGACGCAGGGAACATGAGAGGGGACTCCATCCATTCAGCCTGACATCTGCTCAGACTGAAGTGGAAACACCTGTTAGTTTATTAAATTGCAGAATTAATTTATGTGGAAATAAGAGAGGAGGGGGAAACAGGCTTTAATTCATACCCCCCTCCAAAATCCTCTATTTCCATCTAAAAAAAGAAAGCCTTTCATGAGCAGTAATCAATGGCATGAAAACCTAGCCCCGTGATATAATTAATTGAAGCAATGAAATGTTTCCCGTGGCTATGAGGCCGGCACATCTCCCATTGTGTTTGGGCTGGCCATTTTCTTCTGTCTTCCCTGAGGAAGGAACTCTGGTGCCTCCCCCAGTGATTCCACAACATCAGCAGTAGCAGCACAAGCAAGGCAAGCCCAGGAGGATTTCAGCAATGACAGGGAAGACCTTTCCTTCCCAACACCGACTGCTTACCCGAGTTTGTTGGGGTATTTTAATGTCTCCTCGAAGAGCAGATGAGAACAATGGGGCTGCGGCTAAGGATCATAAGAAACCCAGCCCGGGTAACGCAGAAGCCCCATTAGCCCCTCTGCCCCCTTTAATGAAAGACATACTGCTCCGCTTCCTCCAATATTCTCAAATCTCAGGATCTCAAATTTGCTGAATTAAAGTGGTGAACAGTATGTCTACAGTCGATTTCCTCCTAGGTTTGCCAAGAATGTCAGATGGCCATCAAGGGGCAAAACTATGAAAAGAAATGAGAAGAGCTATACAAACTTTTATATGAATGTAGACAGATACTTCCCGGGATCTCCCACATGTCAACATGTCATCTTTGTATAACCCGTGGGCTTCTTTTCTAAGTTAATCACAATTACCTGGGGGCACTGCATATGACAGCCTCTCCCAAAGTTTGATTGCCAACCACAGCCATCGAGAATTTTCTTTCAAGGTGGGGGAGGGATGAGAGTTGCATCTTACTCTTTATTCACACACCCAATTCTGTCCTTTTCTAAAGATTATTTCTATCATGTAGCCTACACTTCATGAGGTGACTTGCTTAAATAGTGCCATCTGTATGATTAAGGTTCATAAATTTCCTTGGGTAAAAATGACAAGAGATTATTTCAAATCGTGTGCTTTTTTTTTTTTTTTTTTTTTTTTTTTTTTTTTTTTTTTTTTTTTTTTTTTTTTTTTTTTTTTTTTTTTTTTTTTTTTTTTTTTTTTTTTTTTTTTTTTTTTTTTTTTTTTTTTTTTTTTGTCTCTTGAAAAAGTTACCTAAAAAATAGAGGCTAACTTTCCACAAAGCTTCTATAAAATGCCGTGGAGAAGCTAGCGTTCCCTAGAGACTTATCCAATTACACGGGCTGCGTGGTCTTACCCTAAGAGAGAAGAGCATTCAAAATTGTGTTTTTCTGATCATGGCAGAGAGTGTAAAAGGGAGAAATCTAAGAAATTCAATTATCTCCCTAGGTGTCACTCAGCGCTGGGACTAATATAATTGGCTATAAATAATACGAGCACATTTCAGACACAGCCTCTGTGGGTTTCATTACAAAATACACTTGCCACTGAGCTGCTAACAGCGGGGTTTGCCATGTGGGTTCATTGGGATTGCAACTGCAAAGGGGTTTGTTGCCAACCACTAGTTTTCCTGGTCTTCTCTACGTATTTTAATTAACATACGGAATATAACATTTTAAGCATGTACTGTCTTTTCAGCACACACTCAAATGACCTTTTAAAGTAATCATTTAAAACCTAAAGCAATGCTTGATTACCAACTCAGTCCCACACAGCATAACTTCTCTTTTTCAGGCTCTTGAAACTTAATGGAGTCCCATAGCCATAGAGGCTGTGACCGTGTGGCTGCCAGGGACTCCGGGGAACTGCAGCTGCAGGGGCAATGGTGCTAGAGGTCCATTTCGGCTGCACCTAGGTGGAATTCCCCTCAACCAAGCTCTGGTCAAGATGTCCTTGCTGTGAAACCAGGAAACTGTGTCTCTCTACTTTATTGATTGTGCATAGTAGGCAACCAATAAAATCTGTTGATTTTATCCTAATTAAGCCTTTTGAAAACTAAAACATGTTGATAGGATGTTTGAATAATGCCATGAAGGATGAGCCTGTTGTAGCCGTGCCCAGGAGGATGGGCCAACCCAGATGTATTTTGAAGGCATCCACTGTTCCAAAGGGTTTTTCAAGTGTTTTGAGTTTAACCAAACCCTAAACACATTGTGCCAAGTACTATTTTCCTTTAAGTTTCAAACCCATGTGAATTTTAAGGGAAATTAAATCCACATGTTTCTGATTCATTTTTACTTAAATCATTAAAATGCTGTTCTGGATGAGCCATTGACTTCCAGGAAGGTTTTCTTCACAAACTCCTTTACGCCTTTTTGGTGCGAGGTCAAAAGGAAGAACTCATACTTTGACAATGATAAATTCATGGTGACATGGAACCCTGCAGATCCGAACCCCAGCACTCTAGCAGTGCTTCAGCAGCTCACAGATTCACTTTCCTAATTTTCTGTTGAGAAATACTTGCATTTTCCTTTACTCTGCCAGCAAACTATCTCACCTACAAGCACTGTGCCCCATAGAATCCAGACATGAAGTTTTCCTGTGTCTGCAAAAGGGCAACACCATCACTTCACAGTTGTCCATTTCATAGTTGCCCATTCAACTTAGATAATCTTATCCAAGGGAAAGTTCAAAATATGCATAAAAGCCTTTCTGCTCCATCCAGACTTAGCAAGGTGTCTTATACCGCTATGCAAAAGCCGATAGAAAGTTGCCTGGGACATTGTAAGAAAAACAGTCATCATGTCATGGGCTCCAGATCATCTGACTCCTGAGCTCATATTTCCTCTGGGAATCCTCTCACAACCCTTGGATCTTAAATGGTTTTAATTCCTCATCATCACCTAGAACTTCAAACTTCACAAGCATTTCCCCATCTTTTGGGAAAAAGAAATGAAAAAAGGGCAAGAAAAATCCCTGGCCTTGTCTCTGCTGGCTGTCCTCTTGACCATTCCTTCCTCCTACTTCCAATCTCTAAAATCAAATCTCACTATACACCCTCTCCTTGCCACAACTGTCCCCTTAGCATTTTGCAGATGATGCTCAAATCCATGTTTTTAGTGCTGCCTTTGAATAGTTATAGAACAATCCCACTGGTATATCTTTCCACCACTTCAAACCCAATTAGACAAAAATGTATACAAAACCCACTCATGGCTAGAGAAGTCTCCATTTCCATAAACTGCTGCAGAGCTTGGGGCCACTTTATCACATATCCAATCAGTGACCATCTTGAGGTGTTTTGGTGTGATGGCACACCTTGCATTCCCCTCCCACTTCCTCCTCTTGGCCCTTCAACATCTCATAAATGTGCTGCTTAGAGGATTTGCCTTTAGTTTTCCCTCTGACTCCAGGCCATGTTTGGCCAACAGATTAATCTTTCCAAAATGCCTCCTTGCTGATAGAAGTCCCCACTTGAAATCTTCACTGGTTCCCACATTGTTTAAACTTCTTAACCTTGCAAACACAACACAATTCAGTGCTCTATATCATCTGGTTTCAACCTAAATTTTTATGAATTTTTCCTACTATGTCAACTGACCAACTGACCAGCTAACTGGTCCCTGAACAACTGCCCCCTGCTGTATTTCCCCCTTTCCTCCATCCCAGCCCTAAATCTCCCCTATCCAGTAAGATCCAGCAGGAGGCTCTCCCAGTCAAAACCTCCTCCCCTCTTGATACTTATAACCCTATTTCCTCTAGTATAATAATTCACCTTGCAATACTTTTTTGGTAGGGTTCTGAATTTATTGTCTTTTCCATGTGATTTTGACTTGTACCTGTAACTATACTTTGAACTTCTTAAAGTCAGGGGCCAGCCATGGCTCACATGTTTCAGTAAACCATTTGATGGATTAGTTGGACCACTGATACCAAAAAAAAAATTAAGCATGTTCCTTTTTTAATGAAACCACTTTAGTCTTTTAAACATGTCTAAATGCTTTAGTGATTACTTTACATATGGCTCAGCATGATAAATCTTGAATCATATTTCAATACCATGAAGTAATACACTGATGAGAGGGAAAACCACTCAGTCATGCCATAATTTGATATGCTAACACTAACAGGTGATTTCCCTTTACCTGAGAAATACAGGTACACAAAAACATCTAAAGATGGAAGAAATTTACATGATAAAATTGGATTACACAAGTCACTGACAATGGTCCATGTCTAATAATTTAATAGCCATCAATAATTGAGAGTTTATTTATTCCAGGTTCTATACTAAGCCCTCAACACATAGGATCTCATTTACTCTTTCAAATAAATCTGTAACATGGGTATTTGTATCCCATTTTACCAGTGAAGAAAGACAGAGGCTCAGAGAAGATAAAGGATTTTCTCAAAATCCAAAAACCAATACATGGAGTGATGAGATTGAAAGCACTAGAGTGATCCAAAGCCAAAGACTTTAACCCTTACATGACTCATGTCACTCAATTGCATCTCTTTGGAATATACACCAGGTATGGCTTGATTTGTGTTCACCAAAGATTAAATGTTCTACTGTTAATTTTATTTCACAACAGTATCCTACCTAGAAATATATCTACATAAAAATACATCTCACAGAACAATTTCAAATTAAGCTTCATTTAAGAAATTCTGAAAACCTAATAACATTTTATAATGTCTTGAAACCAAGGTCAAAAGAAATCAGTGATCTGAATAAAAACACAGCACTATTTTGGGTACCACTTGATGAAGGATAAATTCTATGTGGTATAATAAAAAATGTCCTGGATAGAGGGTCTGGAGAGATGTAATTTCACATCATAAAATCTGCACAAATACTCACTTGGCCAGGCAAATGGCTTCTCTGCCATCATCTATAGAATGAACCACTTGGTTTCTTTCAGATTTAAAATTCTGTGATCCAACCAGTATTGATAGCTCTGAAGTGACCTAGCAAACATTTTCTGGATCTAGCCCAAACCCTCAATAGCATTATATCTAACATTCCAATCCTGAGTCGATTCACATTCTCAATACAATCATGTTATTTAATCAAGGATCATACACAGAAACCTGAGCCACAATCATTTATTTACTTGTGGGACTTCCTCAAAAACAATAAACTCTCTGAAGAAGGGGACCAAGTGTTATTTAATTCTATACCCCCGGTACCTCACACACAGTATGAGCATCATACATACTTGCTGAATAAGTAGGATGGGAGATTTTATATAATAGAGATGACGATGGCCACCTGTGTTCACTCAGGAGAATAAGAGTAATAAATAAAGCAAATAAGAATCTTTTTTTCCAGAGCAAATTGAAGAATGGATAAATATGGCACCTCTCCTGGTGGCCCCTTATCCATGGTCCTCAGATGAGGCTGCAGGTGATCCATGAGGGGTGAAGGTACTCCATACCCAGGCAAGAATTCTGCAACTTCCTACACAGCACCTACCACAAAGGTACTGCTCCTCTAACAAATCAGCAGTCAGAGATGTAATAACCACTCTTGATCTAGATCTGTTTCTCTTCCAAAACAATTTTTATAATAAACTATTAATATATCACACACCACCAAAAATATGAAACCAGTTAATATTATGACAAATATATGTTGTTAGTAAGAAAGATAATTAAGGCAGCCAGATAGAAGATCAACAGTTAGAAATAATTCCTATATAGAAGTTAAATATACTTTGGAAAATATAATGGAATATAGGATACCACTGCCAATAGTAAGCAGCTCTATGCCACAAAATACTGAACCATAAATGCCCAAGAGACGAACAAGAATATAGGCAGAAAGGTTGAAAACTTTATTAAAGATCATAAGAGACTATTTTATTCCTTGGAGAAGCATAACTGGCTCCCAAAAAGAATGGCTCAATATTTTAAAGGTATAAATTATTTCTTCGAATTAATATATACATTTAATTTCATCCCAATCAAATCCCAAGAGTAAAATTTTATGGAACTTGACAAACTAATTCTAAACTTCCATAAAAGAGAAAATGCCAAGAATAATTGAAAAAGAATAAGGTGAAAACACTGGCTCTATCAAATATCAAAGCATATTTGCCATCTATGGTGATTAAAACAATATTATGCTGATACATAAATAGGCAAATAATTCAGTAGAATAGCATAAATCATTTTAAAACAGGTCCATGGACAAATAAAAGTTAGTTTATTATAAACAGAGTATGGCAAGTGCAAAAGGAAGTCTGGAGAAGAAGTGCCACTTAGTAATTCCTACTCAAGAATTAAACACATGACAATCCATAAGAAATCATTAGTTCCAAATAACTAAAAATTTGGAATTTATGTACAAAGAAAAATACCATAAACAAAAGATAAGCAGTATTCCTAAAAAATACTATTAAGAGGCAAAGCCAGACATGGTAGCTGGTGCACATTTGTAATCCCAGTACTTGGTAGGCTGAGACAGGAGGATCATAGGTTGGAGGCCAGCCCCAGCAACTTAGTGAGACCCTAGATAGATAGATAGATAGATAGATAGATAGATAGATAGATAGATAGATAGATAGATAGATAGATACATACATACATACATACATACATACAGGAACAGGAAGGTAGGAAGGGTGGGTCAGGATGCTGTTCAGAGGTAGAATGCCTCTGGGTTTAATACCCAATACAAAGGAGAAAGAAAGAAACAGAGAGAGAGAGAGAGAGAGAGAGAGAGAGAGAGAGAGAGAATCACAAAGTGAAACAAGAAATTTGTAGCAAGTATAAGTGATCATATCCAGACTATGTAAATAACCCTTACAGATCAACTTTTAAAAGCAGATAATCCAATAGAAAAAAATGGTCAGGAAAGTAAGAGATTGTGCCTTTTGTAAGGTATTTCATGAGTAAACTGCCAAATGGTTAATAAACATATAAGAGTGTTCCATTTTATCGGTCATTAGGGAAATGCCCAGTGAAACCACAGTATGATCACTATATACCCACAAGAACGGCTGAAATGGAAAAGACTGACAATACCAAGCATCAACAAGGAAGGACGTAGAGCAGACGAAACCCAGGCAGTTCTGGTGGGAATGCAAATTAATACAATCTCTTTGACAAGCTGTTATCTTCCAAATGAAACATACATACTCTCCCTAGTGTATTCCTAACACCTAAAATATGTGCAAGCATATCATTGTATTATCTTAAAACTGAAAATAATCCAAATATCTATAATCAATAAAATGAATAAACTGATGTATATTCATATAATGAAATACTATACAACAATGAGAACTTTTAGTTAATTTCTTTATCTTGCCATATAAGTTCTTCTACTCACATGATTAATTTTGTAATTTGGTGCCACACCACACTCTGGTACCTCGTTCCAATTACATGTCCAGAAACAATGGATGAAGAACATGATGATTGCCTCCTTTACAAGTGCCTCACTCAGGCAACACCGCTAGAGCAGCCTCATCTGACCATGGAGGAGGGGCTGCTCAGCCTGGAGATTGCGGTAGAAGGTGGGGGTTAGCATAGGCCAGGCTTCTGAAATCTCTTGTATGTCCCCACTCCAGTTCTTTCACTTTCTCTTGGTCGATCATTTAACTTTAGCATAAAAGCTATGAATTCAGCTGACAGTGGGACCTGGGCAGCTCATAGGACCAGCCCTTGATTTGATATTGACCTATAGCAGTTCTAGATTCCAAGAGACAAAGGAGTCTTTTGGCCTAGTCCTGGTCTGTCTTCCAGCTTCAGTGAATTGGCTGGACGAGGATGCCAGGAGTTTCAATAACAGGAAAAGGGCACGTGTCTGTTAAATAGCCCAATGGAAAGATGAGCAAAGTTTTTGAATAGTTACAAGAAGGTTAAATATGACCAATGAACATATAAATGTACTTCCTTGCTATAAAAATGCAAATTATAAGCGTAACAAGACATAATTTTTCATTTAAAAAGAAAAACTCTGAACAACAGAAAAATTAGAAGACAGAATACCCTGTCTGTGAATTTGGAGGGAAACAGCACATTCTACAATGTACACATTTCATGGCAGTGTAAAGTGGACACGGTGGTTGTTTTGTTTTGTTTTGTTTTGTGGTACTGGGGATTGAACCCAGGGAAATTCTACCTCCAAGCTACACCCCCAGTCCTATTTTTTTTTTCTTTATTTTGAAACAGGGTCTCACTAAGTTGCGCAGGGCCTCACTAAATAGCTGAGGTTGGCTGTGAACCTGGATCCTCCTATCTCAGCCTCCCAAGTACTGGGATTAAAAGCATGAACCACCATGCCTGGCTGACGCAGTGTTTTTGAGTGGCAATTTTTCATTATCTGTCAAAATCCTTTGCCACAGAACTTTGACTCCTGGAAAAATGTTCACATACATCCTCAAAGATAGGTGTTCACGGGTGTTTGGTGCTGCAGTGACTGCAATTGTATGACTGGAAATGACCCAGGTGTCCCAAAGTCAGAGGCAGACTAGGTACATTGTGCTACATTCCCACACTGGACATCTACAAAATCATTACAAAAATAGATGGCTCTATATATACCATATACCGCTTGGAAATCTCTCTTCAATGTATTTTTAAAAGCGACAAAGTGCACAACAAAAATTACAATCCCATTATATGTAAAATAAAAATCAGGTGTACACAATGTACGTGTGCAAAAAGAAGAGTATAAGAAAATGCCCACTTAGTGTTCAACAACTACTAACCCAGAGGTCTCAAGTTTGGAGGTAGGAGTGAAATTTTGTATCAAACCCGTACTCATCATTCACTTCTACAGAAAGAAATATAGGGTGTATGAAGCTGAAGAAGGACACTAGGCTTATGTGGTAGCCCTGAATGTACAGTCTTTCCCTGAACTTCTATTCCCCCCCCCCCCCCGCGGTACTGGGGATTGAACTCAGGGGCATTCTACCTCCGAGCTACACCCTCCAGCCCTATTTTTTATTCTTTATTGTGAAACAGGGTCTCACTAAGTTGCAGAGTGCCTCACTAAGTAGCTGAGGCTGGCTGCAAACCCGGATCCTCCGGTCTCAGCCTCCCAAATGCTGGGATTACAAGCGTGCGCCACCACACCCGGCTTGAACTTCCTTTTTTTTTTTTTTTTTTTTTTTTT
>PVLC010001735.1:0-34950 GCA_004027655.1 Graphiurus murinus | reverse complement strand
TGAACTTCTATATTGAATAAACAAGGAGCACAGGCTTTGTAGTTAGTAGAGACCTGAGTCCATATATCCATCTAACCACATTCAAATTGTGTGTTAGCAAAAGAATTACTCAATCTCTCTGAGATTCCATTTCTCCCAACTGTATAATAGTATCATTTATAGAGTGAATGTGAGGATTAAATAATATGCTTAAGCTAAAATGTTCAGCACTGAGCTATAATCCATTATAAAAGGTACTGATGATGGATCTCTCTCTCTCTCTCCCCCTCCCCCCTCTTTCTCCTCTCCTTTCTTTAGTAAAATGAGAAAGTATAAAGAACCATCCTTTATTTTCACAGTATCTTCTTGAATTCAAGGAGTCCCACTATACAAGAAGTCATTTATGTAGCAAGTCATTGTGGTTATTGTTAGGTTCTTAGTTTTCAATTTGCCCCAAGACAGGAGAGTACTAATGATCCCCCACTTTCTCAGATGAAGGAACTAAGTCTCCCCCAAACCAAATGTCCCTCCTAGGTCCTGAGCAGCAACTCTTGCACCAGATCCCCCTCCCCCTCCCCACCCCAGCCCACCATTTTTCTAATCTGACCTTAATTTGTGCTGCTTCAGAACATGCAACAGAAGACCTCTGGCAGAAGAAAATCCCAAGCAATTTGTTTGAAATATTTCCACACACAGAAAATCGTGCACAGCTTTGAGTTCGACACTAAAAGCCTCTTGCTTAAAAAAGAAAATAAAAAGTCCAAAATCTGATCAATAGCAGGGAAGCTGTAATACTTATCCCTTTCAGCAGAGAAATTTACAACCAAATGGGGCTTTGGAGCCAAGATTCTCACAGCAATGAAAACGATGTGGGCAGAGAGGGAGGTAAAGGAGGACATGGGTGACAACATCCTTGGGATATCTCTAAGCTCCATTAGATTATCCCAAAGAAATATAATAGGATTTGAGGCCCAATTATTACTTCCTCCATCTAACCCCCTTCATTTAACATATCATTAGTATTTTTAGACAAGTCCCCGGGGACTCTCCCACTTTCGTAGGTGAGTCAGACAGCGAGCCGTGGCAGCTATCCAGGGAAACTGATCCCTCCTTTAATACTCCCTCCCGGTAACCTGCTGGAATGCAATTACCGTGTACTGAAGCCGTTTTCGGGAAGATGGCTTGACAAGAAGAACTTTGTCATTTTGTAAACAAGAACAAACGTTGTAATTGGATCTTAATTACACGATGTTCTGAGAGGTTATTTTTATTTCTTTGTTTGTTAATGCAATTATTCAGCTTCCCTATTTTAGCCTTGACCTTGCAGGAAGAGGGTATTTTCCAGTCAGCATAATGCTTTATCTTTGAAAGCTACAATCAATAAGGATAATTAATGATGCCGGCTGCAATGATAGCCTCAGCAATCATTATCCCACATTAATCCCCGCAGTCAGGCTGGGGGTCAAGGCCATCTAAATCATTCACCCAGGGGTGGAGAAATTCAAATAATTTACCAATTTAAATCCTTGCAAACAAATCCCACTTTATTTTCAAAGCAGTTTGAAAGCTGGCTGTGTGTGTGTGTGTGTGTGTGTGTGTGTGTGTGTGTGTGTGTTTCACCAGATACTTCCTTTTCTTTTTTTAAATGACAGAATGTATTCTTTATATGGTATTAGCATTGCTGTTTTACTGTTTGTGTTTGATAAATTAATGTAAAAACATGCATCACGTGAAACCCTGCCGAGGCTGGAGGTACATGGCACGTTTAGCATTTTGCACACCATCCCTGGTTTTAAAAGAGGAAAGGGGGAGAAAGAAAGGAGAGGAGGGGAGGAGAAAGAAAGAAAAGAGGATGGAGGTCACAATAGCAGCCAGTGACGATGGCAGACTGGCAGAGATCTGGGAAAGAAGGTTGAAAAATACCAGCTGGGAAACCTTCCGGAAGGACTAGCAGGCTTACTCAGCATTATTGAGAGGACTGTCAGATGTGAACCTTCATGCTGGATCTTGCAAAACAGCCTCCATCCAGTCCTAGTTCTCTCTCGTTTTTGCTTTTCTTCCCCCTGCCGTTCCTCACATGCAAGCTAGATGACTTGATGTATGCTTCTAATTGTCTGCTGTGGATCACACCCTGCTATTAAGAATTCCACTGGGCTTCCAAATATTTTTCAGTGATTTCATTTTAATTAGTGTTTGGCTATAAATCATATTCCTAGTCTGCATACACTGAAGATGATATCAAATTGATGCCTGGTGTGTGTATGTGTGTGTGTGTGTGTGTGTGTGTGTGTGTGTGTGTGTGTGAGAGAGAGAGAGAGAGAGACACGGAGAGGGAGAGGGGGTGGGGGAGAGAGAGAGAGAGAGAGAGAGAGAGAGAGAGAGAGGGTGTGTGTGTGTTTTCAGAACTGAATTAGCAAACAAAGAGAAGTTTGAATCCACTGGGTCTCAATAAATATTTGTTGATATGAAAGAGCCAAGTTTACCTCAGTCTTAGTCTCTTTTTTTTCCAAGTCTTGTAAGATGTGGGAAGGGACGATAGCAGCTAAAGTGAACTTTCCTGGCCTGGTGATTAGGGGTGGGGATGTTTACTGGGGTCCAGGAGATGGTTGACCACTGAGAGGCTGCTGGGAGCAGAGTAAGCTCCCAGCCAGAGCCCCTCTCCCTGCACCGTGAGAAGTTCTCGGCAGAGACTGTGTTGAAAGCTGCCTGGGATTTATCACCCGTGGCTTTTTCATTATGAGCCACGACTGCTAAAGAGAAACCACTTAATGTTTCAGAGCACAGTTATTATATTCAAGATAAGGAATTCTGTCTAATGAGATTTTATCGCTATTTCGCCATCTTGCAAATGAAGATCCTTGTTTCATCCTGGTAAAAGAAAAACAGAAGATACTTTAGGGGGCCTTGGGACAGATGTGATTGGAGGGGGAAGGTGAATAGAGCTGAATTCAGAAGGTGAAAAGGGAAGCCGGGCAAGATGGCACAGGCTTGTAATCCCAGTACTTGGGAGGCTAGAAAACAGGAGGATCGCAGGCTCTCCGCCAGCCTCAGCAACTTACCAAGACCTTATTTCAAAATAAAAAATAGAAGGGCTGGAGGTGTAGCTCAGAGATAGAAAGATTCTGGGTTTAATCCCTAGTGCCAAAAAAAGGGACCGAGGGGAGTGAGCCATGTATTTGAACTTGGAAAAGCACATGCTATCCGCAGTGAAATGGCAGGTTCCTCTCCAGCCCTCCAGCCTTCTAACTGCCTGGAATCTGTCTGGCTAGGCCTATTATTTTTTTCTTTCTTTCTTTTTGTTTTTTGTTTTGTTTTGTTTTTGTACTAAGGATTGAACCCAGAGGCATTCTACCTTCAAGTTACACCCCCAACCTGATTTTATTTCTTATTTTGGAACAGGGTCTCACTAAATTGCAAAGGGCTTTGCTAAGTTGTTGAGGCTGGCTTCAAACCTGCAACCCTCCAGTCTCAGCCTCCCAAGTACTGGGATTATAAGCATGTGCCACCACGCCCAGCTACTGTGATTTTTTTAAAATTGATCTTTTATTTCTTTGGTGCTTAGGATTAACCCAGGGATTTGAGCATGCTAAGCATGTGCTCTACCACTGAGCCGCACCCCAGACCCTGGTTGTGATTTTTGAAAGAGAACTTTGTCTTTGCAGATGCTATCCTCTTCCATTCTTGCTCTTCCTTCTCTGGCCTCTTCACGCTGCATCTCTCCTTGCATTCTTTGTTGAACACCTACAAGCAAAGCTGGCTATATAATTTGTAGGCCCAGTACAAAATAAAAGTTTAGGGCTTTACCCAGAACTGCAAAGTCAGTCTGCCCTTCTCATGGGCCAGCCACCTCAGTGCATGGCAGATCCCTTTCCCACCCCAGAAAAGAATCACAGCTTTCGCCCTGGCACTTGGATCTCCTAGTAGGCAGAGGCCCTTGCCGAGTCTCCATGCAATGGATCATGGAGTTACCAGACTGAGGAAGAGACAGCCACCACCTGCCTCAGCTGAGATTCCATGGGGCACACACTGAACTCCATCCCTCCCTAATGGGCTTAGAGAGACAATGGAATATGGAGCCCCTTCCTGAGCAGTATAACCTAGGCAGGGAAACAAAGGCACCAGGAGACAGGGGCGGACAGTCAGGAAATTGTTCTGGAGTGACAGGGAAGAGTGTGAGGCCAGCTCCAAGCTCTCATGCATGACCATCGTCCCCCTGGATTCCACTCATGCTAACTTAAAGACAAATACAAATCCAGCAACAAAATTACCAGGAATTTCAAGGCAGCAGTTGTAGAACAGTAATCCTGGGGACAAGTCCTTTCTGAGCCTGTGGTCCTCCTCAGCTGCACTGGTCAGTTGCCCAGGTAGCAGCCTTCCTAGCATGCACCAGGAGAAGACCTGAAGAAGAATCAGACTAAAATCCTGGCCACCCAGAAGCTCATTATCTAGTAAAGGACATATGCAGGTAAAAAGAAAAGATAAATGACAGCACACCACAAGGAGAATGGGATTCCTTGAGCACCTACTGTGTGCTAGGGCATCATGCTGAGCATCCTGCAGGAATCATCAACATAAATCCACAATGACCTCAGAAGGCAGCACTGTTACTATCCTTATATTTTCAGCAATGAAACTGAGGCTTCAGAAATGAAGTAATTTCCTCAAGGTCATATTACTGAAACAAGGCAGAGCCAGGATTTGAATGCAAAATAGATGCTCCTACGCCTGGTACCCTGCTGCTTCCCTTGCCAGAGAGATTTGTGCAAAGCGCACCACAGAGTCCACGGGTCACTAGCACCGCCCTGCAGGAATTAAGAAAGGCACTGTAAAAGTCATGAATTTGAGATAGATAGGTTTTGAAAAATGAGCTGGGATTTGTCTACCGGAGAAGGAGGAATGCTGTATAGATGGTATAGAAGGGCATAGAAGATTCCGAAAGTGCTCAGGGATGAAGTGAGGGAATAGGCAGAGGGCTTCCAGAGAGCTGGGAGGCAGCAGGACCTGAGGAAGAAGCACGTTCTCTCGAGGCTGAGGTTTTGTCTGCAGGCAGTGGGAGCCCAGCACTGGCCTTAGGGTGGACGGGGACATGATCCAATTACTAATCCCTCTAGAAACTAGGCCAAAATCATATGGAACACAAACAAGAAGACAAGACCCAAATGAAAGCATTCTCAGCCTATGCCAAAGATCTTGCGGAGGCCCTTCAACAGCAAAGTGATTCATCTAGAGCAGTTGCCAGCTCAGAGCAGAAGAGGCTGAAGAATGAGTGAAGACGTATTAGTCAATGGGAAAGACCTCCACAGGGGAGAAAACCTCAGTGGTCAGAAACATGGGCCCATTTGCTTGACAGCAGGAGAGAGAGGCCACAGACTAGGCTGCACTAGAAAGCCATTGTGCTGATGTAACGTTACTGCCCAAACCAGGGCTGGAAATGGACTAGCCTAATATGTACACAGATGGGATCTCAGAGGGTTATTTCACATACAACCAATCAGCGACCCCAAACTGGACCAGAGCCAGGTGATGTCAGGTTTAATGCTGCTCTGCCTCTAATGAGCTCTGCAATCTTGAGCCTGAAGAACAACTTCTCTTAAAGCCTTTTCCCAGAAGACAGGTAGATGAGATAAGGTAAGTATGCACTTTAGAATCAGAGAGAGAGGTTCAAATCCCAGCTCTGTTAATTGCAAAGCATGACATGGCCAAGTTTCTTTCCCTCCACAAGGCTTGTTTTCCTGATCTGTAATGGAGATTAAAAGTTTAACTCAACAAGTATATTGGAAATATGAAGTGATATAACAAACAAATATGTGCCTGGCACAGTGGAATTTTACTCAGCCATAAAGAAGAACAAAAGCAAGTCATTTCCAGGAAAATGGGTGAAACTAGAGAATATTATGCTAAGAGAGTAGCCAGTCTCAGAGAGTCAAGGGTTGTGTGTTTTCTTTCATATGTGGAAGCTAGAATGGGACTAAGAAACAAAAGAGATTTCAAACCATGAGGAGAGATGCCAGTTGAATAGTGGAAGGGGATTTGGGGAGGGAGGTCGGGTGGGAAGGGAGGAGACTTGATGAAGGAAACAGTTCAAAAAATCCTATGTACATTCATGAAGCTATCAACACCAGTTTCAATATTATGAATGGGGAGGAGGAGGGTGGGATCCAGAGGGAAATGCACTGGGCGCTGCATACATGTATGTTCCTATTGCACTAAACCTCAGGAGGATGCATGGTTACAATGCACCCATAAAACTATATTTAGAAAAAAGAAATATGTGCCTGGAACAGTGCACATTGCACATAGCAGATATCTGAAGAGTGAAGGAGTGCAGATGAGTTCCACATGGGCCTCGAGTTCCTTCATCCCTTGACTGAAGCTTTCTCCAGTTCTTCCCTTTGTTCGAGCATATTTTATGTGTCATGCACCATGCTGGGTCGGGGAATATGATGATATGTCTTTGCCCTCAAAAAGTTTATTAGGGGCTGAGGTATAGCTCTGTGGTAGTGCACTTGCCTAGCATGTTCAAGGCCTTGGTTTGATCCCCATCACTGATGCATGCAAGTTCTAGAATACAACTATGCATTCTAGAAATTTCCCAAGGAAGGAAGGGTTGACTCTAGGGCACACTTTAGTATCCTAGATTGTCTGTGATCCTATTGCTGAACAAATTCCATAACCTACATAATTTTAGTTTCCAGCTTTATCTGGGCCTCTATGGACTCTATCAAATCACAAATAAAACTGAGAAACTGAGCACATACTTAACTTCCTTTACTCTTTCATCTTTAAAGAATCTCAATTAGTTTACAGATTTGGGAATTTTTTCTCTACAGTTATCCCTCCCCTCATTCTCAGATTTGTTCTGCTGGATGTGGTGAAACCTGGGAACCGCTGGGGATTTTTGTCTAAAAATTTTCAAAGAAGATGCTTAAAAATATGAATCTGACATATCAAAAAGTGAACACTGATAACCAAATTAGTCCAAGGGCTTCCTCCAAATCCACACATCCATTCCTTTGTAATGTTTGTTACTTGAGGGCTACAGTGTCTTGGCATCTTTCTGTGAGAAACAGAGACCCCCCTCACACTGTTTCATTCTAAATGTGAGATCTGGGATTCTGCCAGCCTCTCAATCACTTCCTGATGGCTCTCCATGCTGAACTGGCATTTATTTGGCCTTGAGAAAGAATGGGAGGGAAGACTGGCTGCTTTCCAACAGAGACACAGAAACAGAAGAGATGGAGAATGCCTCCCTGAGCATGGAACTTTCAAGGCAGAGGACCTTGTCTCTAAGGTGTTTAGGCTCCTCCTCCTAATTCCTTTAGAAGCAGAGTGGTAGCTGTGCCCCTGATGTTGCTCACAGGGTCACTGAACTAGATAAATTCAGCCACACACCAGAGAGAGAGAAGAATATTCTATGTGAAGACCATGCCAACTGCCATTCCAGCCATGCACCCAAAGGACCAAAGGACAATGGGTAAGGGGCCTGGATCTGCTGGCCCCAGCTCTGATAAGCACACTCACTGTGTGAGGACCCCTCCTGATGATCAGCTCCCTAGTGTTTAAAGTTTTTTAAAACACTAAATATGAACCAGTCTCAGTTCTTCACCTGATACATAGCAAAGGGAAAGTCTACCTGAAATCAGGGTGAGAATGGGAGGGGGGGATATTGACTGCCTAAATCCTCTGCAAGTAGATTCTTCCCCATCCAAACTCAAGTTCTGAGTGTCACAGAACACCAAGTGGCAGACAGTGGCATCAGCTCTTAAATTATTCTACTTGGAAAGAAATTCAGTGAGCCTGTAGTCTGGTCTTCACCCACTGAATTCATAAGGCGAGACACCAGGTCACACAGAAAGGCTGTGCCCTAGGTCCCACCTGCAGAATTGAGACGGAACTTTGGCCTCTCATGTTTACATTGTGTTTGAGAGAAGGAAGCACTTTGTGTTTCATTTGTATGAAGTCATTCTTTAACTCTGCATGTGGTGTCTGTAGTAGATTATACACAATTATCAAATTCAGAGTGATCATTATCAATTGAGAACAACAAATAGAAAATCAATCAAGCTCCTATTGGAGGTACCGTGGGATGCATTCTTCTCCTGCTAATGACGAGTCTGAAAATGCAGTGCTATCCTCTAGAGAGGGAACTCAAATTCAATCAATCAATCCGTATGTGCTGAGCACATTATATCCTTAACTATATACAAAATATGATGCTGACTGATGTAGTGGAAACAGCCATATGAAAAGAGGTTCCTGCCCTTTTAGGATAAAAACGGGTAACATGCATATGTGTATGTGTGTATATAGATGACCATGTGAAGTTAATGAATGGTCCCCAACCCCTTCAGAACCCTTAAATTTCTAAACATTGAATACAGTTGGCCTGCCATATCTGCAGTTCTGGTCCCTGGATTCAACCAGAGATCAAAAATATTTGAACAAAATTGCACCTGTACTAAACACATGCAGACCATTTTCTTGTCATTATTCCCTAAGCTATACTGTATAGTGACTATTTACACAGCATTTACATTGTATTATAAGCCATCTAGGAATGATTTAAAGTATATGGGAGGATGTGTGTAGGTTATACTATTTTATATAAGGGATTTGAGCATCTGCAGATTTTGGTACCCACAGGGGTCAGGGAGCCAATTAGCTGTGGATATCAAGGGGCAGCTCTACATAGGTTTATATGAAGTGGCATAGAACAATAAAATGCCACCTATGACAAATGCTAGAGGAGATCCAGAGGCAGAGATGTCATCATGGGTTATGAGGAGATTTCAGGAAATAGGACTTGAGGTTGAAAAGAGGAGAGGAGAGAGAAGGGGAAAGAATGGCATGAGAAAACGTGAGGAAGTGAGAACAAATTCGGCAGATCGGAGAACAGTGTGCTGTATGGCTAACTCGAGGGAGTTTTACAATAGATGATGAAATATGAGAATTGAAAAGACTTGATGATGGGGTTGAGACATACCCTAAGAGTGATTCACTTAGAGTTTATCTAACCAGAGAAATGAATTATTACAACTGTGTTTGAAAAAGCACATATGACTTCAGCGTGTGGAGGGTTGGAAGCAAAAGAGAAAAGAGAAGGAACTAGTAGGAAGTTGTGGCCACGGCACTGCCTGAAAGGATGGGGTCTGAGGAGGTGACAAGTGTGTTATGGAGGGGTTGGCCTGAACACGAGACAGGTCAAATGTGAAGGCTGGCGGACTGAGGTTCTGGCTGGTGTGAGTGGCAAAGAGAAACCAGAGTCGTACAGAGAGGCAGCCACCTGAGGGACAGAGGGAAAAGACAATGCTGAGCATATTCTGGTTCAGGCCATGGTAGAGTATGCTAATGGAAATGGTCTAGAGTGAGGGCAATGTCTGAACTGGAGGTCAGAAGTTGGCTCAGCACTAGGAGGCACAGGTGCTGGAGTTACCCACAGAGAGGTGAAGTCTAAACAGGGCTGTCGGCTATGAGCAAAAATGGAGAGAGAAGAGCAGGTGCACCCTCACCCTGCCTGTGGCACATGCCATAGCTCTCCCTACTCAGACCATCCTCCACTCAGTCCCTGCCCCTGAGCACTCAATCTCTGCCCTAAACTAAGTATGATAATAGCATTAGAATCACCTGGGAGATTAGCGGAAATACCAGTGGTTGGTCCCTCTCCCAGATTTCCTGGTTCAATTGGCCTGAGTCCAGGCATTTGGAATTCTTCAAAAGCTCTCTGTGTGTTAATGATATTATGCTTTTGTTTAAAAAATGAAATCATTATCATTTAGAGTATGAAATGAAATATTTGGAGATTACATGCGATTAGGCCTGAGGTTTGCTTCACAAGTGCGGGGAGCAGGTCAGGTGTGGAGGATGCAAAAAGGTCCGTACACTGGTGACAGCTGACCCCGAGTGATGGGTGCATGGGAGTTCATTTTATTTTTCTTTCTACGTTCATATATATTTGAACTCTTCCTAAAAAGTTAAAAGATTAATCAATAAAATCTTCCCAGGCAATTCCTCAGTAAACCCAGTATTAAAGGCCCTAGGACGCAAGGCTTTTATAATTGGAATTTTTTTCTCCTGGACCCTCTAACTCCATCAGTTGTCACTATCAACCTTCTATAAGGCCAAGAGCAAAGCTTTCTGTGTCTTCTAATTCTTCTAATTCTTGTAACCTAGAGCTATGGATCTTGTAGCAACCCCCACTCCCATCTCAAATTCCCCAACAACAGAATGGACAGCATCCGGAGGCCTGCCCACGGAGATGGCAGAATTACCCACAACAAGCACGCTTCATATCTTAACCCCTGATTGCAGACAAAAGAGACAACATGTGTGATGCTTCTAAATACTTTGACTGAAAAATAAACACTTCTCAAAATCGTTCTACTTCAGACATGCGTCCAAAGGAAACAAACTGGGATCCCACTTCCCATTTCATCCATAGATAGGCAAAAGAAATGGAGACAATTCACTAACAATTTAATTCTGATAACACTTTGGTAATGTTATAAACAAAGCCTTACCCCATTCAGTTTAATATTTCTCATGAAGCTTTCCTTAGAACAGCATTTTCAAACAGCAAACTGAGCTCCTTAGACCCAACAGGAAAAATTGGTGGATCAGGAATGACTAAAAAATTAAATAGAATATGATAGAAAATATGAATGTATCACATGTACCAGACTTAATTGTTGTTTATGTAAACATCAGTTTCATTAGTTGCACTTGGTCCTAATGTAAAAAAAAAGATCAAGATAGTTTTAAATCCACGGTTCTTAAACTGTATTTTGTGTCAAGTTCTATGTAAATCCTTTTCCCTCCATTTGAGGAAGAATGGGGAGGTCTGGATTTGGGGAAAATCTGGGTCTGGAGTCTGAAAGATGAATGAATTCAAGACTTAGACAGTTGGGGGAGGAAAAACAAATAGCAAGGCTGGATCCGGCAAGCACAGTAGTGTAAGCCAAACTTTGAAGATTTGCCAAGCAAACCCAGTTGCAAGGCTGGGTTCCATGACTCTGGAATCCCTGCGTCACAGAGAGCCTGGTTAGAGTGTTAGTAGCTCAAAGCTGTATGTGACAGTTAGACTTAGATTGCATATTTTTAGGATGGATCTAATAACTGGAATGGAAATGATGGTGAAATTAAAGCCCACTGACCTATGCTACCAAGTCACTCCCTTGGTCCATCGCTGAAAGGAAAGAAGCCCAGGTTAGTCAAGGTCAAAGTGAACTGGCCCAGGTGGGGTTCTTATTTTAGCCCTGCATCCTACCCTCCACCAGCAGGGGGCTCCTGGCCACCCCAGGAAAGGTGTCAGGGTGATGTCTATCAAATACCTGAAATAGGCCAATGGCAAAGGAGAAGAGTGGAAATGGATTTGGGAGATATTGCAAAGGTAGAATACACATATCTTGAGTTTGCTAGAAGTTGGGGATGGATGGTGGTAAAGGAGAGGGGGGTACTCAGAGGTGGCCTGCGCTCGAGTCTGAGTTATTGGGTGGTCCCTCCTTTCAGCAGGCTGCATCCCAAGGTCACGGGTTACACTTAGTCTCTCACCTGGGGACAGCCTGAGTGAGTCTATTAGAAACAACTCAGGAAGACATAATGGAATTAGAGGTCTCCACTGAAAAGGCCAAAGAATTAGAGCAGGGAATTTGCCTCATAATAATCAAAGACTATTAGGACAGCCATACTGAATAATAATAGTAATTATTATTATTATTAATTTTTATTATTAAGTGGTAGGGCACAAAAGCTTCTATTACAACTTTAACCTGAAGAAATGAAACTAAAATTATACAAATAAGTTTTATACAAAGCAAAGTGTAGATCATAATTGCAACTGGTTATTAATTCTTAGAAGGAAAAATGTATCAAGTGTGGCTGGTATATTTGGATCTAGTATAAGTTTTCCATTCAAATTCACAGCAAAATAACAGCATCTTCAGCTTATTCATGCAAGAAGATCCTAGGAAAGGTTATTTTCACAGAGATACTCAAGAGCAAACTTTCAAAAAAAAAAAAAAGAAACAGTTTGATATTTCAATGGTTTTCTTTTGGATGTCCAAAGTGAAGTCATGCCTGTTGCCCTTTAATGGTTAACTCTGACAGATTTTCATTTATCAATGATTTTACTTGTGATTCAAGTAGTTTTTCAACATTACTTTTATCAACCACATGAAATCTTAAAACTTTTGCACAATTTCCCATGTCCCCCTGCAATCTCCTTTGTGTTTTATTTTAGTTTTAGATAGATGTTTGCCACAGCAGACAGCCAGCAGAAGCCGATAGACAGGATGCTGGCACTGTGAGCAGAGAGGCACTGATGTTGAGTGAGACTAACTTTATAGGAGGTCCCTTTATTAATGCTTTATGATATAATATCATTTCCTTGAATCTAAGGAAACTTGGCTATTGAGAACTCAGATGATGAAAGTCTCCTTAAATTACCTTTTCTTGCATCCACGCAGTAAGAATGATAATGCCATGTTTGGAGAATCTGAGTTACTGATGTGTGAAGCTTGCCCCTTCTCACCACCACCCACCCTCTCCTGGCACTGCAGGGAATGGCATTAGGAGCATGCTCAGTAGCCCTAGTAGGAAATCATCCTACTACCATCCCATGTCCTGTGAGCAGCAGCCGGTCTCCGGCTGACCCGGCCTCTTCACATGTGTGTTCATGCTACAGACTTTGGCACAAAATGGCTGACATTCTTCCTACTACTGTCCCTGGGAGACACAGGACTTGACTTCTCTCTTGGCAGAGGAAAGATGGCAGCTCATAGGAATTGGTACACCAGAGGAAGAGAAGTCACTGGTCCTGCTTGCTATGATCCATAGATTGAGACCATTTTGCATGTATGTGCATGACAGGCAGTTCAGGAGAAAGAAATGAGCTAAGACCGATCGTGTTAGCAATGCTGCCGGTATTCCTGACAGCCAGAGATGTCAATAGGAATGGAGCCAAGGCCCAGGGGTCAGGAAGCAATTATTTGGATAAGGGTCTTCCTTTTGGCCACCACATCAGCGATCATCTCTCTGGTGACTTTTTTACTCAAGAAAAGATTCTAGTCGGATGAGTCATCTTCTTTCCAGGCCAAGAAGTAGAATTGCTGAAATCCTCAGGGTAACACTTGGGAGAAGTGGCTCAAAACTGAAAACTTTCAAATCTAGCCAATCGCTCTCTCTGAAAGGCTCACAGACATGGTTTCCCAGTTGACAAATATGGTGAGGGCTTAAAATAGACAATGCTCTGGAGGTAACGAGATATCTAGCAGATTCCAAAATGGCAGAAGCATAGAAACAAGCATCTACATCCAAGACTGGCACATTTGGGAGAAACTTATTGGCTATTAAAAGTATGAAGACCAAGTTTCAGTCCTAAATGCTGGATGACATTATTGCCAGAAAAGCAGCCTTGCCGCTACAGATCATGAGGTAGAGCAACTGAGTTCTGAGCAGGATGCATGCGGGAATGCAGAGGCAACCCAGGAAATACCTTCTGAAATAAAAATAAGTAAATAAGAATCTGTGAAAAGAGCGAGCGTGGCTATCAGTAGAGATAGTTCATTTCCACTAAATCGCCACATGCCCAATCCAACTGCACAGAGACTGGGAGATGTGAGTGAGCACCTGGGATTATTGCATCTGCTTCAACATACTCTTGTCATCACCAAAGATTTCTTGTCTCCTTCTTCTAACACAAACTACACTGAACCCCTCCAAGAGGGACTTTAGACAGAGCTCCATCCAGCCCCAATGACTTCCAACTCAAAGCTCAGTCTTTCTGTGTGAGGTTCAGTGTTCTTGCTATCTGATCCAGGTAGATGTGACTTTTCTTGGTTGTGATCTCCCTCTCCACACAGGGCATGCATTCGGGTATGTGTGAACACTTCCATTTGAAAGGGACAAATGGTTGACACAGGCAGTCGCTGGACTACAGCGACTCTGGAGTTTGGCTGGGCAGAGCCTGGAAGACCTCCAGATGGAGGCCTTCACATAGGCTTGATTCTACTCTCAAGAAGAGCTCCCTTTTTGCAGCTCCCTTTGATCTCCAATTCACCCCCTTAGAGGTTCTTCTTCTCCTTCGTTCTCTTTGGTCACATCTGAAGTGAGTTTCAGGCTACATAACTCTTCAGGGACTTAGCTTCCTCCAGTTACCTCCCACCAGGTGCCCAGGGGTTTTCTAAGTTCTGGATGTTCCTATATCTTTTCATGGTTGCTTTAGTTACATAGTTCCCTAAAAGCTCTCTTTGCTCTCACTGCATTGGACAATAGGCCCTGAAGAATCTGTCAGCACAGGGGCTCTTAGATCTGTTTCATTTCTTCGCTTTCTCACTTGAGCATGTCTCTTTCTTTCAACTTCGTGGTGGGTACTAAAATTAGGTTATTAGGGTTGTCTGGGAAAGCCACATCTTAAGTGATATTTGCCTTGAGGCATATTGGTAGACAGAGATATTTCTTCCCTCAAATTCATTCATTCTGTACCTTTTTTTTAGTGCTGGGGCAGGACCCAGGGCTTCATGCATGCTAAGTAAGCACTCTACCACTGAGCTAAGCTACATTCCCAGCCCCTCTCAAATTTCTTTCAAATGCCATCTCCTACTGTTTGAATTCTAGAAGCAGTCAACTCTTCCAAACCCCATGCCCTAGATTTCAAACTCTCTCTGTACATTTTTCTCCCTGCTTTATAAACTGGCCACTTCTCCCCCAAGCTCATCTCTTTTTCGTAATACTTTGTCAAACATAGCCAATAATATCACACACTACTAAGGTCCTGTTTCTCCATCTCACAGCCCTACAAGTTCACTGGGTCAGTGGTCTACATGCCTGGTTATTACAACAGTTTACTGTTGTTTATATTTTGCCACACACCATGGGACTCTCATCTTCCCAGCTCCCTCTGTGGGGTCCTTCACACCCACCCCAATGGCGAAGCAGTTTTATGATGCAGACCCCACCTTGGAGACAACTTCTGTGTTGGCAGGAGTTGCCATGACAGATGAACACCCTCTTCTTGCTGACTCAGCTCAGCAGGAACCCTCTCCTCTCTCAGACACCTCAGTGGCAGTTCCTTCCACGAGGTGACCAAGGTGCCTCCTCCCACCTGTCACTCAGAGCCCATCAGTCGATCTAAGTACTGCACCATTAGGCTGAAACCAGCCTGAGCGCTCGGTGACAATTGAGGGGCAGAGGCCCCACCCGACAGACCATCTCTCCTGACTCTTCATGCTCTTCTGCACCTGCAACACTCACTTTTATAGATTTATAGGTACTTTTTTTTTTTTTTTTGGTGGCACTGGGGAATTAATCCAGGGGCATTCTACCTCCAAGCTCTACCGCCAGCCCTTTTTATTTTCTTTTAATTTTGGAACAAGTTCTCACTAGATTGCTGAGAGTCTCACTAGATTGCTGAGGCTGTCCTCAAACCTGCAATCCTCCTGTCTCATCCTCCCAAGTACTGAGATGACAGACATGCTCCACCATGCCCATCTCTGGGTACATCTATTTTAAGTATCAATTTGTAAGGTTCCTGGGTTGCCAAGAAGGCAACCAGCTATCCTGAATCACTCCACGTAGGAGGGTGCCCAGGACATAGGACTTTCAGCGCTCAAACTGGGAGAGCCCCTGGCAAACTGGGACACGTTGGCCACCCTCACCACTTGCAGAAGAGAAGAGGAAAACAAAAGACGCCCATCTTTGTGGAAATCACAAAGCCTCGTCTTCGTCTCCCTTCCACTGTGAACTGACATGGCCTACTTTCCAAAAGAAGGCACGGCTGCTGGATGAACAGTCTGGCCTACATTCTTGTGGGATTCTGATTAAGTAAGAAAGCTTTGGCGTGTGCTTTTAAAATTTAACATATGTGCAGGTCCCTGCCCACCAAGACGGAGCACGTAGATAGGGTCATAGCAGAGTTCAAAGAGGGAAAGGTTGAATAGGACGTCCATGAGCAAGAATACTCTCCCTTAAAAGGGAACAAGGCCACAGTCTCCCTGTTGCACAAAAGTTCACCGTGAGACTGAAGAAAGATCTGCTTGGGGCTCTGGAATTATGATGGAGGAGGTCAATTTTCAAAATAAACTTTCATTATATTTTTTGCTTTGAAGAAAAATGCCGCTTGGCCTGAAACAAATTAAGAGTGCTCAGGCTTTTTATTTGGGCGTTTTTTAGTTGAATATTATTAAAAATAATTACAGGCTGTGGATTTAATCTAAAACACAATCAGCACCCCAAAGTCCCCTACAGTGAGTTAAAGCATCCTCCTTCTCAAAATTCAAAATTAAGTGGAAATTCAGATTAGTTTTGATTTATAACCACATTATGAACTATTTAATATTTTCAAGAAGTCATTCCCTGTGCCCATATTAAATTAATTTACAACAGAATATTATATAATTTATATATGCATACATATAATAAATTATAGCCCAACTATATAATTCTACATGTATAATTAATTACATTAACCATCTACATTTTACGCCTACAATTAGATAACCCTAAAAGACAACCCCGTTAGCATTTTTTAATAAATACTTGTGTTTGGAGCTGTTTAACAGAGCACCTGATAGCTGATAGAGCAGTGTTAACATCTGTTCCATTATTTCCAGAGGACGTTGGCTGAACGCAATACTATTCACATAAAATATGCATTTGTTCTTGACTGTCAAGTACCTCTATTATTTTATTAAAAAGTCAAAAAAGAATATAATCAGACTTCATAATTTATGTGTGACATTTTCATTACAGAAAACTTTATGCAAAATTGAATTCTAAAATTTAATTTCCTGTGATGTTTAAATTACTTACTATCTGGCTCCTCTCCAAACATCGTGATCACTGAAGGCCCCATATGAATTCTATTAAGGATACTTTTGCTGCTGCCAGAATATACAGGGTATTTTTCTAAGTAACCCTAAGAATATGCTTCTTAAATATATTTTGTACCCATTAAAGTAGCTTTTCTCACACAGGAAAGAAAAGCAGGAACTTTCCTTTCTTCTCTCTTTCTCTCTCTCTCTCTCCCTCTTTCTCTCTCTTTTAACCACAGACAGGCTTTCTCTACTTCCCCGCTTCCCACTTTGCTTGTGACCTTTCATTCCTGATACTTTAACCCACAAGAAGCCCCGCTGGTCCAGCCTTGTCAGTTAGGGCTCACCGCATCCCAGGATGATAACCAGGTTCCCTCTGGCTTTCTTTTTCTTTCAGGAAAAGCCAAAAAAAAAAGAGGCTTTGTCCAGAGTCGAGGCATGGCGGCTGGGAAGTCCTGACCCTTTTGCCATCACTGAAAGGGTGGCAGGCAGCGTCTCTCCTGGTTCCTGTGGCTGCCCCATCAGTGGGAGCAACCTGGCTCGGCCTGATCATTCATTCCCAAGGTGCTCTGAGAAACCTGAAAATGTCATCGCCCCCTAGAGCTACCAGGGAAAATAGGGCTGCTGATAATGAGCAATAATTTAAATAATGAGCCTTTGAGGGAAGCTTACCATAAGTAGAGTACCTTAATGTATTCCCTGGGGGAGAACCAGTTTCCAAAATGGCATTTCAAATGGGGGAAACATGGAACCCATCAGCAGCAGGGGAAAGGAAGTGATGAGGTTGTCAATCAGCCCCGAGCACAGTCAGCTGTCCAGTCCATCACAGGGCCTCTGGAGCCATGTCTACGATGGGCTTGCAGAACAGAGGGGGTCCAGCCCTGGCTCCTGCCTTAGAGTGCTTGGCCTCCAGTAGGAGGGCCACTGCTCACACACCTAAAACCATATGATGCTATTTGACTTACCTCATTCGATGGCCCAGTGAGGTCCCATCCAATGAATGAGGAAACCAAGCCCCACTCCAGCGATTTTGCAAAAGTCAAAGCATGAGTAAGTAGTCAGGCCTCTCAAAGCCCCAGCAATCATCTGTCCTCAGCCCTGAGATGGGACTGCAGGGGAGGACACCAGGAAGCCTTGTCCTGCTTCTTTCTGGATGCTCAGCATGGAGGAGGAGCAGAGCTTGTCCGTGGCTCCTGGGACATTATAGCAATAGCTCCTGGGAGGACGTTCCTCTTCACAACTCTCCTCATCAGTCTGTGACTGCAAAGTGAATCTGGTCTGATTTGAGGGTTTCGCAGAGGCCACCCTCCCAACCTATACCCACAGCAAAGCCTTCGCTCTCTCCTTGCTCAGTCCTGGGAGATCCACCTCACTGTGACTTTAAACACCACCTCTGCTGACTGCCCCACATGAATACCTCTGGCCTCAAATTCCCCCTTCCATTTCAGATTCCATTTTCCAACTTCCTACTTGACATCTTTACTTGGAAATCTGATAGGTAGCTAAGATTCAATATTACTAAAGTCAGACAACATATTAAACAAATTATTATTTTTGCTTTATTTCATCTTCTCCATCTCTGAAAAATGGTACTTCTGTTTGGTTAGGTGCCCGGGTAAATGCATGGCAGTTTCCTTGCCCCCTTTCTTTCTTAAGCATCCACATCCAACCCATTGGCAACCCCACCAGTCCCGCCCTTGATACACATCCAGAATCAATCTGCTCTCCACCACCCCTATAACAAGCCACAGCTCTAGGACATTCTCCTCTCATCTAGTCCACTACACTGGTCTCCTAGTCCACACAATAGTCAGAGGGAAATTTTGAAACCAAGAAAGTGGTGTCACCTCTCTGCTCAAGACCATCCAGGGGGCCATTCCACCCACACCTTCCCCGATCTGCCCACTCCTGGTCAGCCCCTCGGCCTCCCTCTTGGTCCTCCACAGGCTAGGGATACACCCCCACCCCAGGTCCTTTTTCTCACTATTTCCTCTGCCTGGGAAGTCCATTCCCCAAACGCCCACAGGGGTCCTTCCCTCGTTTCCTTCAGGCCTCTGCTTATAGATCATCTCTTCAGAGAGGATCCCTTGACCTTTACCAAATAGCTGCCCCGTCACCTTCTGTCACCCTTACTTTACTTTGTTCTTCTTTATAATGCTTACCACAGCCTGATATACTTGTTTCTTTTTTAAAAAAACATCTTTCTCCTTCCATGAGAGCAAGAATTTTGCTATTCTGTTCACTGCTAAATTCCCAGCATCTAAATCACTTGGCATTCCATAAATGAATGAGTGGGAAGAAAATCATTGGCATCTCCAAGACTTAACATAAGGGCTTCCACTTCAGAACCATGGGACGGTCTCCCCAGTCCACCTGGGTGTATTGGGTGGTGGCAGCGATTTCGCCTTAGTTTTAATCTTTGTGTCAAGCTCAGAACTACTCACTATTTAACCTTGCCAGCAAATACGAATTCTCCCTGCTGGTGTTGTGATCACTGTGGTATCATCAACCAGGAAATGAAATCTTAATCATAGCATCTGCCACGCACCCCTCACTTACAAGCCCACAAATGAAACTCCAGCAAGGCAATCTCATTTCACTAAAACATGGTTGTTCCCCATAACTGGGGTGGGCACTCACGGCACAACCTTCTGCCCAGTGCTGCTTAACCTTACAAGCTTTAAGGTTGACAGCACACTGACCCTTAAGCAGAAAAACGTGAGAGGAGATACTTAACAACACATACCCAAGACTTTCATCATGCAAATCAACCTGGGGACTCTTCTGTGTCCATTCTTTGCCTCCTCCATTCTTTTCCAGGCTAAAGGAAACAAGGCTTAAAAACCTGTTAGCACCAAGGGCTGCAACTGTTGTTACCACTTTACAACCTAATGCCAACTGATACTGATGGAAGGAAAAAGGAAATAAGTCACATTGGATCCAGCTTGACCTGCTCATGCATGCAAATGGAGGAGTGAACGCAAGAGGGGCAATCTTCTTCATTTCAGAGGACGGAGGAGAAGGAGCCATAGAACCTTGGAGATTTGCAAGAAATAGCATCAAATCAAATCGCCATATGCTGACCACCACCCAAGAACCCCGCAGAGCTCCCATCTTGCTTCCTGTTCCAACCTGAGGAGGTTGTGCTATGATCTCTTGCCTGGGGCCAGGAGACCCAAATGCTGGGCCCCATGAAAAGTGATTCAGGTTCCAGAGCAAAGGTGTTACGACAAAGCTGGCCAGTTCCACAAAGCCAGGTGCAGGTTGGTCCCCGTGACTTCAGAGAGTCATTTGCAGATCAGATGTCAACAGGTAAAAGCCACTGTCACTGGGGCAGGCAGCTTTGCTGATGGGATTGGATTTACAAGTTACCCTCCAGACACACTAATGGGAAATATTAAATGCCCTGTTTCCCAGCATCTGGGTTTGCAAGAAGGAGAGGTGAAATGCCCCTTTCCTCATAGCCATAACCAACTATAGTTATACCTATCAGAAGTAGACTGAGGCTTCTCAAGATTGGCCATCGTGGAAATTCACCAGGCAGAGGCTATTTTAAAATCCCATGGCGCTATACCTTGAACAAATAAAATCAAGAAGAATAATTACTACAAGCTGGAAGATCCCAAACAGCATTTGTAGGCTGGTTCCCAGTGTGCTGGAACTTCAAGCCTCTCCAGAAGCACTTGGCTTTTGGAATTCTGAGCATGGAGCCCCTTCAGGAACCTCAGGGCCACTCCCATGGAATATCCAGGACTCTGCATTTTCACACTGGAGCAGGATCCTGAAGAAGGGCATGCACATGTGCCTGTGGCTACCTGCATGCAGGTGGGACCAGCCAGGAGAGGAGGGAGCAGCATGGAGGAAGTAATCTGCATGCTAAACACTACACCAAAGAGATGGACACTAGCAGGAATCAGAATGATCAAGGTCATCTCAAGTGTTCTGATTCGTCTTATCCAAATCACATAATTTCAACTCACATATGCTCAATGTACATCTACTAAGGCAAACTGACTCATGAGGAAATTATCAAATTAATGAGTTTCATGGGGAAGAACCTGAGACCAAGGCTCTGTCCTGAAGATCCACTATTGAAGATTTACTATCTTCTAAGGCAGCTGAAAAGGGTTTTCAGTTTTTCAAGATACATCCCTTCTGCGTTTTGAAGGGGGAGAAAGTTAGCAACCACAGAGTAAGCACTAGACAGTACCAAGTCTACGGATTGCCCATGGAGCTTAGAAAACTGTCACAGACCTCTGAGAAGCCAGTGAAAGGCTGACATCCTCAAAAGGTAAGTCCAGCCAGAACACTGAGCTGGACATAGACGCTGACCCGGCTCCTAGGAGTGGGAAGAGTGTGTGATGTCCACGCAGACAGACTGATGAGCTCAAACTGTCCAGACAGTCCTGAACCACTCTGCCAGACTTCACAGGCCTGCTGGGCTGATGGGGAGCTGGTATCAGACTAGGTTTGGGGTTTTTCCTTTTAATAATCCCATGTTATTTTTAGCAATATTAATAAGTCAAATACAGGAAGAATGTAATGCTTGGGGATTTTTTTTAAATATGCCTCTGTTTGCAAAATGCATGAACTAGTAATTGTGCTGAGATGCTAAGAAAGCCTCACTTCACTGTCCTCTTCCTTGACTTCTGTCCTGCACTTAGGCAGTGTGTTCCAGGGGGTGAAGGGCAGAGGAGTGGGAGAAAGGCACGCAGTCCCCTCTGTGGAAAAGGTAGCAGGGCTCGCACCTCGCCTGTAGCACGTCAAGCTGCTTGCTCTGTATTGGAGGGGTGGAATCTCCGGGCATGACCCAGATGGTCCTTGGTTTCATTTCATTTGTCTGTTGGGTGAAATGCCCATTTAGAATACACAGCTCACTCCTGCTCGTGATCCTGCTGCCCAAGGGAGAGCTTCAGCCCCTCTACCCACAACACAAGCTGCTCTGTGCCACAGGTCCCCTCCACTCCCAGCAGCTTTCCCCTCCCTTGGTGACTTCCTACTCTTCCTTCAACATCCAGATTAAGTGACATTCTCAGTGTGGCCCCTTCTCCTGGTCCTCATTTGAATAGGCTTCTTTCTAGGGACTCATGGGAGGTAGTGTGACCCAAGGGAGGGATCACAACCTCCAGAAACACAGAAATCACTCTGCAGGAACTTACTGTGAGCAAGCTACTAACTTCTCTGAGAAACAGTTTGCTGTGATCTAGCGGTCTTTAAAAAGTACTTTATGAGCCGGGCGTGGTGGCGCACGCTTGTAATCCCAGCATTTGGGAGGCTGAGACCGGAGGATCCGGGTTCGTGGCCAGCTACCTAGTGAGGCACTCCGCAACTTAGTGAGACCCTGTTTCAAAATAAAGAATAAAAAATAGGGCTGAGGGTATAGCTTGGAGGTAGAATGCCCCTGAGTTCAATCCCCAGTACCACACACAAAAAAAGTACTTTATGAATAGGTAGATTTTTACCTGGGGAGGTCATTGCGATAGTTAAATGAGAAAATGATATAAAGAACCTAGCTGGGCATGGTGGTGCACACCTATAATCCTAGTACTTGGGCGGCTACTCTTAGAGAGGAGGATGGTAAGTTTGAGGCTAGACTCACAGCCTCAGCAACTTAGTGAGACCCTCTTTTGAATTAAAAATAAAAAGGTCTAAGGGTATAGCTCAGAGGTAGAATGCCCCTGTGTTCAATCCCCAGTACAAAAAAAAAAAAAAAGAAAAAAAACCTAACACATACTAAGGTATCAACAAATGTTTAGTTTCCTATGCCAGGTATAAGACAAATATGCAATAAGTTTAGAATGAAGAAATTCCCATCTATGCCTGGGACACGGCTCTGAAGATTTTAATAACTAATGGATGTAAGAGGCCAGTATTACTCCTGAGAATCTAAAATCTCCTTCTTTATTCTTATTCTTTCTCAAGCTGAAAGTGTCAGAAGAACTGAAGAAGAACATGGATGGCCAACATATTCCTTATCTGGACTAGTCCAGAAGGCTATTCCCAAATAGGTCAGAACACATTTCCACTTTGTAAATTCACACATCCTTTCCCTACACACTTAGTACCCTACTGAGGGTTAGCATCAGATGTAGTGGTACAGAGTTTGTAGACTTTTCCTTGAATTACCCAAAATTCAGCACACCTTAAGACAAGGAATACCACTTAAATCTTACCTTTGACCCACACAAATCAAAAGTTTAGACATGTAAAGGTCAAGTCTATCCTGTATGATGCACTGGCTATTAATCCAAATCTGTTGTAGTTTAATAATCTAGGAAGACACACTCTATCCAAGAAGAATAACATACTTCCCTACCTGAGATCCCACAGATACCCAATGATACCCAGAGAAGAGCCCTGTCAAGCCCTGACAGATGTAGTATTAGTTATGAAACGTCTCACGCTCGAAACCAGGATTGGCTTATACTAATGAAGAAGAGTTACAGAATAGTCAAAGCAGCACCATATGGCCACCTGGATCTTCCAATGTGGTGGACATCTGACATGCATTTGGGCTGTTGGCGCTCTTTCCAGCTAGGGAATTTCCTCCCTTGGGAGGCACCTTGCAAGGCAGAAGCCAAAAATGTATTTTCTTGACCTTCCTCAGTGCAAGGCCCAGGCTTGGACCAGTAACATACCCCTTGACCAAATGAGGGATATTTCAAGTGGGAAGAGAGATGAGCAGAAAGAACTCTTCATGTACATGCATACCATCAGGGCAGAGATGGCAGAAAGCTCTCTAGCTTCAGCCATCCAGGGGGTTTAGGCCAGGGTCTAGGTCAGTGGCAGCAGAGCTGGCTCTGCAGTGGAGTTCCCGCTAATGTCAACTGGGGATGGGTCTTGGTGGTGCAGCCTCCAGCCCTGAGTCTCTGGTCCTTCTGAGGTTCTTTCTGCTACCTGAAGCTACTTAGGAAATTCCCTTTCTACTTAAACTACACAATAATGATTCTGCTGTTTGCAACTAGAAATGCTTAAACTAGAAACTGATTAGCACATACAACCACCCAGCTATGAGACCTTGAACAAGTGACTCATGTCTATGGCCCTGAATTTTCTCAGCTGAAAATGACATGTTTTAGCTAATCTGCCCCTGAAACACGTTCCAGTCCTTAACAACAACAACAACAAAGAAGTCTTTATGCAGTCCTACAATTAGATTGTCCAGGGTAATTTTCCAGGGCAATTCATAGACGAGCGTTCAGAGGCCCTGCAGTTTGGAGAATAAGGTCAGTGCACACCATGTTTCAAAGTGCAACTCCACCTCCTGACATGATCATGCTTCTGTGACATCACCGTGATCTCTCACCCCCAACAGACACTGAACAAAGCTTGGGCCAACATCACCGCTGTCAAGGAATGGCACGTGTCATTCAACAAACACTGTGTTAGGTTGTCAATGTATAGAGATTGTCCCATTTCAATCTTCAGAATAAACCAGGGGAGAAGAACTATAATTTTCATTTTACAGATGAGAATACCAAGACTCAGCGTGTTCCCATATATGTGAATGAGAGCAAGTAAGTGAATGAGAGAAAATATTCAGTCAAGGTCTTCTCTGTAAAACCAGTGTCCTGCCCAAGATGCTTAAAGTAAAAAAGAAAAAAAAAAAAAAAAGAAAAGCAACTCTGCCCTCATTATAAAGCTTGCTCAATCTGAGTAAGCTTGAGCATTGAAATAACTGTCTGATTTAAAATTATGCACAAGTTGGCTTTGTCTGAATAACACAGAAAATTCCTAATAAGGCTCATGATGAGTTTCCCAAGAGAATGGAATTTTAGAGAGGGCTTTTTGCAAAGATGGGAAGAAAGACAGACAGATGCATACCAAGAATGAAAAGACTCAATAAGGAAAATAGACATTCTTGTTTCCGTATGCCCTCCTTCTTTTTAAATAATCTTTCCTATTAACCCAATTCACTTACTAAAAACAGAAAACAGAATGAAAGCCCTGCATCCTAATGCATGTGATGCTCTTGCAGGAAACTACCCAATGTTTATTAAGGCCATACCGCACATGAAAGCAGAGAGGGAAAGCACGAGCCTGTTTCACATATTGTTACAAATCTGTAATGTTAGAATAAAGGGAAAACTGATTCCTACCAATTAGGAAAATGTACAGGATTAAATCAATTGCTCTGCCAGCTCTGACCAGCATCTGGTCTGCAGCAGGGCCCAAAGAGATCTCATTTGGGATATTTATGAAAAGTAACTTCTAAAACATAAATCAGGACTATAAAATCATCATCTGAGTACCAAAAATTTTTAAAGTAGAGAAGAAAGTGTATTCAAGTGTGAAATATGGTTTGGGAGAAGGGAGGAGGCAGGCAGCTTTAGCACAGAACAAGAAGCGAAAATCAAACAGCAAGAAGAGGGAGGGCTGTGTGTCTATGACAGAAAATTTAAGCTCATCCTCCTGGACGTGGAGCCTGCTAAGGAATCAAAGCTTCAGCTACCTGGTTCCAGCCCTGCTTGCAACCCACACTTTCTCATCACCTGGTGCTTCAGGTTAGTTGAAAAGAGGCTCAGGCTTTATTTATCCACAGAACCATTTTCATTTGTTTATTCTATCTAGATATGGCCTTAAGCCCAGGGAAACCTAGAGGACAGTTTGTGAAACCAAGAGGAAGAAAACAGTGGTGTATTGAGAAGTAAATTAAAAGGATAGGCACAGGGGATTTATTTAAACATGATTGTAATTTGTAACACACACACACACACACTCAATCAATAAAAGGCATTGGAGGCTGGCCTGGGGACCCACATCAGGAGGAGGATGGGAGCTCACTGAGTCTTCCTGCTTCTCATCCTCTGTCCCATAATAGACAGGCCCAAGTCATTACAAGATCCCATTTTCTCAATTTCAAGGAATGTCTAATTTTAGACTCAACCTAGATAGATTTCTATGGTCATATGATTTTTATAAGATAATTTTGAAGGTCTATGTTTCCATCTCTCCCCAACTCATAAAGAGGTTTGTAAGAATCTTTTTTTTAAGCAGGAAGTGGGAGTGGAATGTTCCTCCAATGGGGGAAAAATTCCCTTTACAGAAATCTTTCCTCTGACTATGCACCCCATAGCCAGTCAAAAAATGTGTGTTTCTAATTTTGAGATATAAAATTAAGTGAAGAAGTTAATTTAAGCAGCATGTTTAACACTTACTCTATGTCATGTACCATGTTAGAAATGAAGAACTCAGGATAATGAAATAAGGTGATTCCCTTTGGAGGAGGGAATGTATAGCTTAGACACTCGTGTGAAGGATGCAGAGATTATTCAACATGCCCTGGTGGTAGATATGAGAGACTTGAGCTCAGAGAGCTGTGAACCAGACAGTAGGAGATCAGGAACAGTTCCTGGAAGAAGAGATGCCTTTTCCTCTGTCTAAGCCAAGAGGAGAGAGCACATGGTAGAGAAAGGGCCTCAGGCTGGGGAACCCTGGGCAAAGGCCTGTGGGTGAGTGACCTCAGCATGGGACTGTGGAGAACCCAAGGGGGTCAGCATTTCTGGAGGAAGTGAGAAGGCAGACCAGGCAGAATACTCCAGAAAAGCCAGGTCAGAGAGAGCCTTGTGCACCTTGGGAGACATCTCTTCTCTGAGTGAAGTTCATTCGCCACATGCAAGGCTGATCGTTACTGCTACTTGGGAAGTCTAGAAGATGCCAGAAGATTCTGTTTCCACCAGTAAATGTTGCAAAGAAGAGACAACGCTGATCATATCTCCCCACTTGGATGGAGCTATAGCCCAGAGTTCAAAAGGGCCTAAGATGCCAGGTAATGCAAGAGGGTAGACTGAAATGGGGAAAAGAAGGTGGAAGATTATAGTTGGTCTGAGAGTGAAGAATAGTGAGAGACTCAGGCAGAGTCAGAGAGGCAGCTCAGATCAGCTGATGTTTATCAGTTTGTTGTTTGTCTGAATTAGCATAAGATAAAAGATCACTCTGACATCTCTAGTTGGCCACCCCTTATCTACCCTAACAAATAATTATTGATAAACTTGACTTCTCAATTATATAACATTTTTTTCTTTTCCAACATTTCCATGGACTTTTCCTCACTTGCCCCAGCCAAGGAGATAGATGGGATTTATTAGCCCCATTTTTCATGTGAGAACACTGAGGATAAACCCTTGGTGAGGTTGCCCACCAGTTTAGTAGTGGATAGAGCGGGTGTTAGAATCCTGCCTTTTGACCCAAAATCAAAAGGAACCTAGAGTCCACATACAAAACTGTTTAGGAGATGCAGGAGCCACATGAGAGAAATAGAGAAAAGAACTCAGCTTTAGAGTCAGAGAGACCAGAATCTAAAAACCAGTTACTTAATAGGTGCAGGACTTTGAGCAAGTTCCTTAATGCTTTTAAGTCTTGGTTTTCTCATCTGTAAATTGGGAGTAATAAAAATATTCCTGACAAAGAATTAGAAGTGATAGAAGGAAAACAGTTTGGCAGTGTCTCCTTCATTCGGTGTGTGTAAAATGAATGGTAGCTATCACTAATCTGACCACTATTCTGTACCAATTTATACCCTTTGTTCCAAAGGATAAGACTGGAACTCTTTCAGCAAATCTACAGAAAGCTTTGCCCTATATACACTTTAAAAGGCTTCGACATATCAAAAGCTCACTTTTGGCTATACAGTGACACATTTGAGCTCTAAGAGCACCCAGTACCTGGTGGGAACAGTGCCCCATCCTCGTGAGCTATTTTATTATTAATTTCCCTCTGCTGATCAGGACAGAAAAGACACAAATCATTGATCACCACAATGGTTTTTCCATGTTTGGAAAATGATTCAATGGTCTGCAATGTTGAAAAAGAAATGATTAAAAGGAGAAAGCGATAAAACAGATGTTGAATAAAAAATACAATTTCCCATTGAATAAAGTAGTGGTTGTGCCCAGGAGAATTAGATATACAATACATTCTTCCCTCAAGGACTACAGAGGCATTCTGTTCCTGTTCACTTGCCCCTTGGAAAAAAAACCCAGCCCCTTGGGGAGTCATGAATTATTCTGTTTATTACCCTAGTCTGTAATGCACTTTATATCTTTTCTTAAGTCTATAGACTTTAAGGTTAAAATCCAGTGCATTTCTGAAGGCTTATTTCGGGCGAGGTGTCTAACAAGCAGCACCACACCTTTCATGAACTTTAACAACTTCAGCAAGCTGGCCGCTCTCTCAAGCAAAGGACCAGGAGTGAAATGTAAGATCACTCAGACCTTTCCGATGGATGCTCTTGTTTCAAGAAAAAGTACCAAGAGCTTTCTTTCCTAGGCTGTTTGCTGGAGACTTTCTACAGCCCTGTGACCAGGAGAGCAATTCACCATTTGTGGGCTTTGTCCTTCCTAGAGGCAAAAATAAATAAAACTGAAGGAGAATGGAGGGATGAGAGGGTAAAAAGACCAGAGACCTGAAGGAGCTCTGTGTCATTCAAGCGATCTGAAGCATGCTTTTAAACAGCTTTCTCATTACTCCTTTAAATGTTCTACCACACAACATTACTGGGCTTGAGCTTTAGGTTCTAGATAGAAGGGAGTTCAGATATTTAGGGTAGGGAATAGAGGCATGAATGTTTAGGACATAGAAAAGAATATCTGGAGATGTAGCTCAGTAGTAGAGCAGGTGCCTAGGTTCAATCCCTAGCATCACAAAAAGAAGGGGGAAGAGGAGGAGGAAGAGGAAGAGGAAGAGGAGGAAGAGGAGGAAGAAGAGGAGGAGGAGGAAGATGAGGAGAAGGTGGAGGAGGAGGAGGAAGAGGACTTCTTTTACCTACCTACTTAGCACCAATCCTAAACTAAGCTCCTTGTTTGCAGGAATTAACATTTTGAAGCACATAGACTCTAACCAGAAATTTTAAAGTCATTTTAAATTAAACCATCTGTCATTTTCTTTAAAATGAACCCAGGATCATGTATCTATTTATTAAATATTTTGGTCTAACTTCTGAGTACATGATAGGATTATACTTCCTGGCTCCCTAGAATTGGGTAGAGCCAGTGACTACTGCTAACCAGTAACATCTTAGCAGAAGTGATATATGTCACTTCTGAGTTGTACATCTAATTGATGGATTCAGACTCTTTAGAGGCTTTCCCCCCTCTGCTATGATAACTGGCAATGTTCCACATGATTTCTCTGTCATTCTGAGTCCAAAAATGAGAACAACCATGAGAAGCAGCATCTTACTGATGATGGACATATGACCTTCAAGAAGAATAAACCTTTGTAGTTTCAGGCCACTGAGGCTTGGAGTTTTTGTTACAGCAGCATAACCTAACCCAACCTGATTAATACACGGCTTCTCATGTCTGCACAGCTCTGTCTCTTTTATTCATGCATGCTGTATATTCTTACGCCCTCTCTCTTCTCAACTCTCAATTAAGTTATAGCATTAATTCAATCTGAAAATTCTCTCTGCTGTATTGTGGTTAAGAAATTTGATGTTGATAAAACACAGTAATTTATAGCCAGTATCTTAATTTATTTATTAGGCACTTTATTAACCTATACTCTTTGCAGCCTGTGCATTTTTAATGGGCTTATAGTAGGATTATTCATTTATCCCTGTGTGTGAAATGGGGCCTTCATAATTCACTTGTGGCATTACCAGACATTAATTATCAGGATCAGGGTCTCACTAATAGTGAGACCACTAATTTTGAAGATAAAATACATTCCCTTGTACTTTGCAAAATCCCTTGCCCTTTCTAATAGCAATGGCAGTACATTTTATGCAACTTAGATTACTGGGCTTGAATCTAATTTAGATTACTAACTTGGCTAACACTTTACTGCTATTATAAGCATAGAATAGGAAGGAGGAATATGATTATGTATAAATAAATAAGTTGTTCCTCCCACTGAAAAATAATTTAGAGATGCATCTTTCTAAAACTTTCAGTGTTCTAGAAAAATATTTTAAGTGTCTATTTTGGCTCTTCTGTAATTCAGGAGCAAGCACAGATTTGGGGGGAAAGGTACTGAGTTTCTGAGAGACAATTAAACTTAATAAGTAATTACTTCAGTTTTTTTCTTCCTTTCACAGTTATTTGATTATAACTGTGCTTTCAGCTTTTGGACAACAAATAAAAATGATGCTGTTGTCACGTTATGGAAAAACTCGAAAAATCAAAGTAAAGCTGATGAACATCACTAAGAATATACAGGAACCAAGCAGTTTTAAAAGGTCTTGGCAAAAGGAATGACTAGGCAGCTTTGGGCGCACTTCTGCTGAAACAAAGGCATTCTGGTGCTGTATTGGGTCTTAGTTATTCTCCTCAAGGTTTAACGGTCCAAAGAGAAAAATCTGATCATGAAGCTTAGGCCACATGTCCACAACAGGTCCACACTAGGTAGGGGAAGGAAGAATCTGTAGAAAGGAAACTCTTGTTAAGTTCAGCCTCTAGAACAAAAGAGCAGGACCCCTAATTCACTATCCTAACAAAACTGCACACAATGCAAGAAAGTTTACTCTCCAAAAGGAAATCAACATGATGTTGCTGCTGAGTAGCTAAAAACATCAAATACCACCTACAATCTACAAACAAGCTGAAGGATTCCATTAATTAACGTGTGCCAGGGAATTTGTGACCTATTTAATTACAGAATGCTATCAGTCTGAATTTAATTGGTAAAAAAAAAAAAAAAAAAAAAAAAAACTACTCTGGATGTTTCAAGCAGGAAAGAACTCAATTCAGGGAATTGGAGGCCAACTAAACCTGGACATGCAGAAAAACAGGTGTGCAGAATGCAGGACATGGCACTAAAGTAGATATCTTATCAAAGGATATCTGGAAGCCAAAAATAGATGTCTACCATCTGCAAAACCCTGAGATCTACCTACTTTTGCCATGAGAGTCATGATGGTTTCTGCATTACTTCTGCTTTTCAAATCTCCCACTTCTCATTAGTGCCTCTACCCTAGAATCCTTATGCAACATTTCTGAGAATGTAGTTTCCAGATTGCTAGCCCCTGAAATTCAGGAGAAAGCAGAGATTCGAGGAAAAGAATACTGAGTTTCCAAAAGACAATTAGCAAACTTAGTAATTACTTAGTTGTTTTTTTCCCCTTTCAGTAACTGACACATACTGTAAAATTCATGTAAAATTGGGGTTTGAATTTTTCAATCCTGCTCTCACTCTTCCAGGTGCCTGTGTGATTGAGATTACTTTCTTCCATTTACTGCTTCTGTTTTCATTCCTGCAATGAATATTGGGTATCTACAATGTGCTGGTCATTGAATTAATACAGGCATTGGTGATTCAGGTTAAAAAGCATGATTCCTTTCCTCAGCACTCTTGCACACTAGACAGATCCTAAAGCAAATATGAATGTGCAGCCAGATGCAATGAAAACTTAGGAAAAGGAGAATTTCTAGAGGAGGCAGGCACTCAGCTAAAACCTGAAGGATGGCTAGGGTATGTCCAAAAAGAAAGCAGTGGGAAGGTGTTCCAGGAATTTCTCTCCTGCAGAGTTCTGCTTGCCTCTCCTGGCACCAGTACTTCACTGTTTTGACTATTGTAGTCTTATTTTTTTTAAGTAAGCCAAATATTCCTTTGTGCTTCTCTTTTCCAAAATTATTTCTTAGTTTTCCATATCCATTTTACATATAAACAATAAAATTATTTTATAGCTTTTAAGATGACATTGATTATTCTTGAAGCATACTGTTCTCTCTGATATACTGACCTAAATCTTCCTTTGGTTTGAGGAAGTTTTCTTCTATTATATCTTTAAATATTTTTCTGGACTTTTTACTCTTTTAGTAAATCAATTATGTATGTATTGAATTCCATCTGTCATTTTCTTTGTAATTAATTTTATACTTCTTTCATGGCTAATTTATCAAGCTTATACATAATTTTACTCACTTTTTGGTCAATTTAATTCTAGTTTATGTGGCATGTAATATAATTTTCATCTTACAGTTTTAAAATTTTTCTTTACTTACTAGTTTTCTTTTTTATTTTCATTTATTTTTACAATTCTTGTATCATTTCTCTGAACTTGATTTTTATAGAGGTAACATTGTCTATAATTTCTTTGATATGGAGACCTACCTAAAATCTTCCACTATTTTCTGTGAATAATTTTGCATGTGGATCCATGCTTCATCTTCCTTCTGTCTGTATTAATGCAGTTTTTCATACATAGTTCCTGCCTTTCTGCTTATTTTTGCAAGGAGTTGTTCCCTGCTTGAAAGTGTCATAGGATTCTCTTATTGTGACATGGAGGAAGGAACCAGAGAGTTCAGAATCTTCACTTAATTGTATGGGTGTATTGCCCACATATTGCAGCAATAATGCTGCTTAACTAGCTAAGCTGCCTTCAAACTTGGCATTTTACAAACACTCATTGTTGAGTTTATGGGTTGTCTGAGAAAGCTCTGCTGCAGTCAGGCTTGGCTTAATGATTCCTATAAGGTTAACATTTTCTCCATCCTACTCTGGAGCCAAGCAAAGAAGAAACAGCCCCGTGGGTAGATCTCAAGGCAATCACAGGAGCTCAGGAGCACAACTAACCCAGGAGAGCCATCTCCAGCTTCCATTTGCATCATGTTTGCCATGTGTACTTCTTGCTCTATGGCTTGGGCTGTGTCATCCTTCTGGTTTCATTGACTAAGCAGGGTGTTTTTTCCCCTCATTTTTTAAAATTTTTGGTGGATTTTGAGGGCTACAATGTTTTATTTTGACATTTTCAAATGGAAACCACAAGATTATATATTGAACATACAATCAAATTAGAAACCCCAGGATTTTTTCGTATTTTGTTCTGCTCAGTCATGTCATCTGATACTATAGTTATACAGTTGTGCTTCTAGATTTAAGAGCAAAAATCTAAGTTTATCCTTGTTAAATGATGTCTGTTAAATTCAGCCTGTACACGATTTTTAAAGATCTTGGTCCTGGCATCTAAGATATTTATCCAGCCCTTCCCTCTTCTCATCATTCATAAATTCATCCAGCTTACTGGTAATGGGCCCATGTGGCCCCTGCTGAATTGTTGAATGGGATGGAGCTAAAGGCAGCCATCTCTACCCCACCACGGTCTGTCATCATGATCTACTTAATCTACATTTATCCATCCATGTCCAAGGAAAGGGCAATAAATTTTATTAAATGGTTATTCAAATTCAGATGTTTAATGTATTTAGTATTATCTGATGAATCAAAGCAGGGAGCTAATGATTTTAAAAGATGAAGATGAGAACAAAGGGGGAAGAGAGAAGAGAGAGAAAGAGGAAAAAAAAAGAAGAAAGGAAGTGCATTAAGATTTTGTTTAAAACAACTTGATTAAAGATTAAGAAAAATAAAAAAGAGAACTGAAAAGAAAATGTTTAATCTCATTCCCTTCATTCAGGAAAGTTACCAAACCTATGTCCTGTAGAATAGAATATTTAGAAACTTTGTACTATAGGTATCTTAACTATGGCATTTCTCAGAGCCTTTAACATGCGAATATATATTGTTAGTCTCCAAAAGGAATATAGTACCCAGAACTGAAGAGATGTATTTGATCAGGAACCTTTTTACATGAGCCATGTCTCAAGGTCAGGGTTACCAGAGCACATTTTGTGTAAAGCCAGCATGAACCACCCATTCTATTGTTTGATCTACTGTGGTGCTGATGGAAATGACTGCCAAGTTTATCTTGACTTTATGAATAGGAATGGCTTTGGTTTGATTTTCCCTGTTGGGAAGAGAAAAGCAAAGCAGTCCTTTGTGATACTTTGCTCCAGAATCTAGAGTCAAAATTAAATTCAAGTAGGAAACCAGCTAGAGAACACAGCAGGGGAGAGATGCTAATGAATCCACTTAAAGACAAATCCACACTCCACCATTTGCTGCCTGCAGAATGGTGGGTGAAGAACCTACCTCTCTCAACCTGTTTTCTCTTCTGTTCAATGGGGTGATCTTCTCCTCCCTAGATCATAGGTCTGTTCTGGGCATCAGAGAAGACACTGTCTATGAACACATCCTGTATCTGGAAATCACGTTAGCTGTAAATATGGATTAGCAGGGAATTCCAATAGAGACCACAAGGAACCTCACTGGCTCAATGAAAAACAGAAGTCCTCTTCAGGCTCAAACCATGGTCTGCCACAGGATCTGAATGGGCAGTTGTGTCCACGTTCTTTGCCTGATCATGGAGAGTCCCCTTCCAACCCATGACCATGCCATCTTCATCTTGAGACCCCTGTGGAACATACTAGGGAACTTGAAAGGAAAAGGGAGGACCAGAGTATGTGCACTATCTAATGAGCCATCCATAGACGTGTGGGCCTGACACACCTGCTGGGTGCAAAGTGGCTCTGGTATGCTCTCGGGAAGAGGGAGGCACAGATGTACTGTGTGCACTGACACAGGTGCTCCTAGCAGATGACCCAGGCAGAAGGGAGGCCCTGGGTTGTGCCTTTCATCCTCCACCTGGGAGCTGTTCTCTCTGAACCTGTCCAAATTTATAGTTTAGCTAGGACTGACTCAAAAGTACAATTGAAATCCATCCTCTCTAAACAGAAAGAATAAGAAGAATTTAAGTTTTTGGAAATGAGATGATCCTCATTAGAACTCTCCAATAATTAAATAAAAGCTAGTTCTCTCAGAAAAAAAAAAAATCCCTACCTTCCTTACAGCATGAGGTGCCGCTGGCCTGAAGCTCTTAGACACTGACAGAAAAGCTGAATAAGATGCCTGTCCACTGTTTCTAATACTTTACTTTTTGCAAACATAATAGTTTTCATTGTAGAAATGTTTAATATAGATAAGTATCTTTTACTCAATATTTTTCTTTTGACTATTTTGTACCATATGAAAATTGAAACTTTGAGGACTGCTTCTCCATAAAGAAAAGTGTTAGTGCTATTAGCCTTCTCCTGCCAGGTGCCTTCCACATAAATGGACTTTGCCCCCTCTTGTAGTTGTGAGGCACAGCTATTCCCCACTGCCCTCTCCCACTGCAGCCCCACTTGTTTCTTTTTTTTTTTTTTTTTTTTTTTGCGGTACTAGGGATTGAACTCAGGGGCATTCTACCTCCGAGCTATACCCCCAGCCCTATTTTTTATTCTTTATTTTGAAACCGAGTCTCACTAAGTTGCGGAGTGCCTCACTAGGTAGCTGAGGCTGGCCGCGAACCCGGATCCTCTGGTCTCAGCCTCCCGAATGCTGGGATTAC
>PVLC010001734.1:101955-133708 GCA_004027655.1 Graphiurus murinus | reverse complement strand
ATTATACACCATGACCAAGTTGGGTTCATCCCAGGGATGCAAGGCTGGTTCAACATTCGAAAAACAATACACGTAATTCACCACATAAACAGACTCAAAGACAAAAATCACATGATCATCTCAATTGACGCTGAAAAAGCCTTTGACAAGATCCAACACCCATTCGTGCTAAAAGCACTACAGAGAATCGGAATAGAAGAAACATACCTCAAAATCATAGAGGCAATATACAATAAGTCTACAGCCAGCATCATATTAAATGGAGAGAAACTGCAAGAGTTCCCACTAAAGACAGGAACAAGACAAGGATGTCCATTATCACCTCTATTAAACTTTTTTTTAGTTCGCCTCTGTCATTTTTCACATCTGCTATGTTTCCAGATGTCTGCTGAAATTTATCATTCTGTTTTATCTTTCTTTGGTAGTCTGATTGGACAAAGTTTCTCACCATTTCCCTATTTGATTATAGGTTTATTTGAGGTCTTTTTATATTTTATGAGTATTTATATTTCTTTTATGAATGGCTTGTTTATTTTCTTTGTCCATTCTTCTATTGCATTGAAGTATTTATTTTTTAAAAATAGCATACAAATTATCTATATAAGGATGTTTTTTCCTGCCTGGTCTCTTGTATATATTGCAAGTATTTTCTCAGGGTTATCATTTACCTTTTATATTTAAAGATATGTTAGTATTCTAATAAACAGGCTAAATTTTTAGATAGTCAAATATGAGTATTTTTCCCTTCTGAACTATAGACACAGTAGCAATTGTTATTTACTAGAATATGAATGTTCCAAATCCAGTAAATTGTTATTTACTAGAATATGAATGTTCCAAATATGAATATGTCACAAACATATAAATGTGCTCATGAGAACATAAAATATAAAATCATAAAGTAATCAATCTCATCCAGCACCAAATTAAATAATTCACAGGATATAGCTAAGCATTATGCACAAGTGAAGTGTTGTGTCCTTGGGGGATTTTGGGGGATACCAAAACAGTCAGTTCCAGCTTCGATAGAAAATGACCTCGAAGTAAGCATTTCCTCCCTCATGAGCCACTTTTTAATTTCAGGTTCATGGATATGTGTTGGGCACCATGGCCCACCACAAGAATCCAGTAGGATTTGGAACATTTTCATTATTCCATCAATTACATAGGTTATTTGTCTATCCCTCATATCCAAATAGCCGTACTTCATGAATATACAAATTCCTGATTTATTTGCATTTTCAAAATCTGCTAGTAAGTGCCATTAGCATGTTTATATGAAGGTCTGGTTAAAGTCATTCATTCACCAGGTAAGTAGAGAATAAGATACAGGCCTGCTGTTAAACCATTCCTTCCCAGGACTTTCCTCTTGTTTGCTTTAAGTCATTTCTTTAGTGACTTCCTCTCTGACTGAATATTGACAGCTAAAAAAGATTGTAATATGCTTTGTATAATATGAAATTTTACATTTAAAAACTTTTCTCTAGAGACAATTTGATAGCTAATTTTTGAGTTGCCCAGTTATTTTGCAATCAGTGTTTTTTCTTTTTTTAAATTGAGAGCCTAATGTGTTCTAGTCACTATGCTAAGTACTTTTCATAAGTCATTCCAGTATAAAATTATAGATTCAACACTTGAAACCTTTAAGATAATAAGATATTAAGATAAAATCTTCAGAGAAAGAAAATAGGTGGCAATAACTTACTTGCTATTACGAATGGAACTGATTTTTTCTTTTAAGCACATTTATTATAGGCAATAATCCTGAAATTGGAAACATGATAAGAATATTATCATTTTGTATTTGTCAAGCACTTACAAAAACAAAACTCAAATGAGCTTGTGTCAGTTGTCTTTTACTATGTAACAAACCATCCCCAAACTTAGTGGCTTAAGACAACAACTATTAATTAGGCTCATGATTCTATAGCTTGGCAATTTGGACAAGGTTTAGCTGGGTAAATTTGTATTTGTTCTCATCTGGGCTTACTCATGCATCTGCATTCATGTGCAGGTAAGCAAGTTGGCCCTGCTTCTGGGGTTTGTTGACTATCAGCTGTTTTGAAAGGACAATCGGGCTTTGTGTCTCCCATCATCCAGTAGAGTGGCTTGGACTTTTTCACATGGCAGTAGTTTCTAAAAGGAAAAGGGTCTCAATCCAGAAGCATTTTTCAAATCTCTAAGGACTAAAACAAGTCATATGGCCTATCATAGCGACAGTATGGGAGGGGACTTCCCAATGGTATGGAGATAAATTGTGAACAGATTATAAACTATTGCTGCAATAATCTGCCCCTTAAATTGTACTTTTGAGAATATTTCCTCCTGATTTTTTTCCTCCAATCCTTCAAATTAACATCTCACCTATCTCATCTCAACACACACACACACACACACACACACACACACACACACACACACCATATACTTTCTGTCTCCTAACAAAAATCAAATTATCTTTGCTGGAGAACAGGCCAGTGGCATGTTTCAGATTGAAGGCAATATTTCTAATTTCTTGTCCCACCCTAGCTCCTAGGTAGGTGTCGAAGACTATACAACTAGATTGCTATCAAAAATAAAATCCTTAAATTAGCTTTTGAAAGGGAACAAAAACTGACTGTGGACTAGACGTCAACAAAGAACTGCTGAACGCAGCAGCTCGAGCAGTGAGACAGTGCCAGAAAAGAGCAGCATACAAAATTGCCTTGCCAACCTTGCTTCAATAGCTAGCTGTTCAACAGGGTTCCCAGGCAGCTTTCAAGTCTTCGATTCTATTTGTGCTTTGCTTCAGTGTTAACTTCCAATTTAGGCTTTTTAAATGGAAACTCAATCTTAAAATCAGTTTGGATGCCAGAAAAGCACTTTTTGAAGAGGCGAGGAAACGAACACGTTATATTTATATAAAAAATGGGCAGATGAGGAAATGTAATAAGAATTTCAAGAGGGACTCTTATTCTAGCGTGCTCTTTTATTTTTTCCCTACCATGGTCTATTCTTTATCACTAGATAACTCACAAGCCTTGATTTAAAAAGTTTTATAGGTTACTCTTTAAATGAATATTTACAAAAAATGCATAGGATCAGCTCATTTATCTAAAGATGAATTATCTTCTTAATTGATCCCTGGATTAGCAAATCTTTAATATATATTTAGATTCAACCCATCATTTGGTACCCTCTGAAGCCAAGTTCCTTCAGATGTAGGCTTACATGCAATCAGATATTAATCTATTAATTAAAATGAGAGGTTAAAAATAAGATGTTTGTGAAGGTAGGATATAATTCAGTGGAAACTGGTAGCCTGGGCTAAATAGGATATACCTTTTCTGAAGACACTTTAAAAAAGAGTGGTACAAAACTTTATCTGCCAAGAGGATGATATCTGCAGATATTAACCTTCCAGTTTCACCCTTTCTTTTTATCCTCACAACCAAGTGAATTTGATATTATTTTTACTGATTTATTGAAGAAGAATCTAAACTTCAAAGGAGGCAAGCATAATTCTTAGCTGGTGGAGTGGTAAGGCTGGGATTTCAACTTAGGACTACCTTTCTGCCTCTAAACCCCATATTCTTTTCTTGATTATTCCTAATTTTCCTTAAAAATAACATTAGTATTTTATCTTTTATATGCAGAAGCTGTTCAGCAGGTGTTTTTTTAATGTGAATAAAATATTTTCATTTTTAGCATCTATCATCTTGGCTGAGTTAATTCAATACTTTTACTACTACCTACTAAGACTACTTCTTTTTTGGGGGGGTACTGGGGATTGAACTCAGGGGTGTTCTACCTTAGCGCTATACCCCCAGCCCTATTTTTTATTCTTTATTTTTGAAACAGGGTCTCACTAAGTTGCAGAATGCCTCACTAGGTAGCTGAGGCTGGCCGCGAACCTGGATCCTCTGTTCTCAGCCTCCCAAATGCTGGGATTACAAGCGTGCGCCACCACGCCCGGCTAAGACTACTTCTTTAAGACTTTGTAATTTCAAACTTTAAAAAATCACTCACGGAAGTCCCTCTTGAACTGTATCAAAAGAACATATTTCTTCTTAAATCTCATATTCATTGGGGACATATAATTTTTAAAATATAATAAAATCACTAGGAAAATGAAATAACAAAGATTTTAAAATGAAATCCAAGCTTTTTATTGTTATTTTCAGCAAACATAAAATTACTTGTCTAGATTGCTAAGAAAAGTTTGCAAGCACACCTGCTTTCAAGTGCTATACCTATCTCCTTGAGGATTAGCATAGTTGGAGAAGGTATAGTTGGTGGACACATATAGTCCATTATTCCGCAAAGCCTTTTAAGTAGCACTATCCTAAAAAATCATTTACCTCATATAAACAACTTGTTTAGTGCTCCCCTTAACAACACTTATTTTAAATTTAGAATGAAATGAGGAAAATAAAGAATTTCATCTATTTGTAAACTGATATGAAGTGGCTTCCAGCATCAGTTGTAAAGTGAAAAACAAAGTTCAAAATAAGCATGGATAGTATGTTGCATTTGTGTATGAAAAAAAATAAGAAATTTGAAAAATACAAGTATCTTCTCATTTGTCTAAGTGTCTACCCAGGAAAGATAAACCAGAAATTAAGATTAGTTACTTATGGGTAGTAGGGAACAATGGAGACAAATGCTAAAATCTGAAGACAGATTCTGTATTAAATATTAATGTTTTAGTGATGTGAAGTTTCCTGTGTAATTATACTGTAGTTATAAAATCGCATGTTCTTGCTCTGAGGAAATATACACTGAAGCATTTACCCATACACGGGTATGCTACCTGTAACCTTCACCCAAATTATTCAGGGGAAAATTGTTAGCCATTTATATGTCTGGCGGAGTGCCACACAGGAGTGGGGTCTTATTTTTTGAGGGGTTCATTATCACAACTCTTTCATAAGCTCAAAATTATTTCAAAACAAAAGATACTTTGTTAACTTAAAAGATATATATTGAGAACTGTGAAAAGGAAAAAAAGTATTAGTACCTAGCTTTTTCATCATGTTCACCAACTTCCCACACTTAGTGGTGCATCTTGACATATTTTTCCTTGAGAAGAATAGTGCAGTATTTTTAAGCCTGTATTTACTCTGGCAGAATTATGTGTAATATTTAAAAAGCATGCACTAGATGTTGCATCTAATTAATCTCCTGCCAGACGCTTAATCTCCTGTGAAATTCAGCTGCCATAGAAATAATTTGACAAAGTGGCTTCTATTGTTAAGAGTGGAGATATTTGAATATGTGGACCAAATTACTGATGGCCTCCATCCTTAGCTCAGAGGTGGCCTGGTGGCCTCAAAAGCAAAACCAGTGTCCAAGAGTGGCCAATTTTGATTTATTTGTTATTTGAGGAAGTGCTTATCAGGGTTTTCTGTTATTAAATATGATTTCTCATACCTTCGGTTTCTAAAAGTGGGTTTCAGATATTTGAATTCTTTAATAGTCTCTATTAAAATAACTAAAATGAAACCACCGGGAGGTACTTTCAGTCAATACATTTGTTGACAATCAGCTAAAAACAAAACCTTTTGAGAATGTAAAATCAAAGTTCTAGAAGTGGTAATTGGACTTAAGGAATACCTCATGTTTTAATTGGGCTCTTAGGGATTGGATGAGGATCAGGGACATGGTGACAATCAGCTGTGGGGCTGTATTCAGGAATAGGATGAGTTGCTTGCTGAGTACTTAACATGATAATAAAATGAGTTGAAAATTAAAAACAAGCAAAAATTAGCTCTGCAAAAACAGCCAGGTCAAAGTTATTTGTTCTGTAGATAAGGGAAAAGAATCACGGCCCCAAAGGGAGGGAGAGGTGTATGTCTGTGTGAGTTCTTGTAGATGTGTGAAAATCAAGAAGTTATTTATGTTACTAAAAGATATGAGACTAGAGGGATCTACAGTTGGCAAAACTGTCTGTGGGGTCAGAAAGGGTTGCTTGAATGGCTTTTTGCTTCTCATTAGCAGTTAGGTTACAACTCACAGTCCTTTTTTTTTTTAAATCTGGGGATCAGAGGCACTTCCATGCAGTACAGGGTGCATCCACCAGGTTCAGATGGCTGCTCTGTTACTGTTCTTTTAAATCTGGTTTCATATCTGCCTGGATTCCAAACACAGAGGGGGTCTGCTTTTAAGGATTTGATTAATTTTTTTTAACATTTTAACCAACCTCCACCAATTTAGTATTTTAAATAACAAGCCAAAAGTTTAAACTCACTAGTCTAAATTGTTTTCCTACTAATCAATTCCCTGGAACTTTCTTAATGCATATTTTCTACTAAGTTTCAAGGAGGGTACTATTTTGGAGATACTGAGCCAACTTCTTTTCTGTCTCTATAATCTTTAATTTCAAATCATCCTGCAGCATAAAGGACAGAAGGCACTCTACAATTTAAATTTATTTATTTATTTATGCATTCATTCATTTTTGTGGTGCTGGGGATCAAACACAGGGCCTTGTGCATGCTAGGCAAGTACTCTACCACTGAGCCACATCCCCAGTCCCAATTTAAATTTAAATAAATTAAAGTTAAATACACTTCAAAATTAAGTTCCTCAGTTGTACCAGTCACATTTCATGTTCTTGGTAACCATAAGTTCCTAGTGGCTACCATATTGGACAGCACAGACAGAGAATACTTCCTTAAATGTAGAAAGTTCTGATGGACAGCGCTAATAATGAATTTGTCAAGGCGTGGTATAATTAGCATCTGCATTGATTGTAGCTCTCATTATCCATGGTAAGACTTCAATTCCATTTACTTATAATATTTCTCACCGAATAACCAAGTAGATATTCCCTACTCCCATGAGATCCAAAATTCTTAGGGAAATCAAAATGCTTAAAGAACCTCTCTCCCCATAAAGAAGACTAAAAATCAGATAACTTGTTTTTTCATTGACAATGTAAAATGTTTTTTCAAGCATAAAACTTGGTGGCCACATAATTGTTTCTGAAGAAGAACAAACTGACATTAGTTTGATTAAGATCCTACATGTATCTACTTGACACTTCAGGGAGACTTAGCAGCACAAATTACTCTTCTTCTCTTAAACAATTTCATTTCATTGTCTCTTCATAGCTTCCAGACAACTGAGTTTGATTCCCAGTAGGTATATAGCTTTTGAGTCTTGTACTATAAATTCTTTCAACTCAGCTATGTCATAATCAATGCCGTCCAAATAAAGCTTATCCCTGCCAATGGTGGTTCTCCAGGAAGAATACAGTAAGTGGAACTCAATGCTCTAGTTCCTTAGTCAGTCGTAAAAGTCAATGGTCAGAAATTTCTTGTTTATAGAAAATATAAAGCCCTACCACAAACTCCAGGCTTTTCTCGTTGAATTAGCCAGACCGCCTCCCTGTGTGCCTTCTTTCCTCCCCAAAATATTTTTTGTAATTTACTGTGCAGATGATACATTATTATGTCAGCGTGAATGTAATCAACCATTACTTTTTCTAAATATATTAGAAGTTTATGCATCACTTCTCATTGTGGAATAAAAGTATTATAGATCATGCATTAAAAGATTTTCAGGCAAAAGTAAATATGTTGGTTCATTTTCCTCTGATGTTTTCTTCTATAAGTTTGAAAGTATTACTTCTTATATTTTGCTCCTTGGTTTATTAACAGTAAAAGGTTTCCTTCTAACATTTCATCTTTAAATATGATGTGTCTACTGCAATAAAAAGGTAATCTTCCTAATACAAATGAATTTCTCTTATCTTCGATGTTTGTTAATGGACACCTTTAAGTCTTCATCTTCCTTGATGTCTCAAGAACTTTTAAAAATGTTTTTATTAGCTAGGCGTGGTGGCACATGCTTATAATCCTGGTACTAGGGAGGCTGAGACTGGAAGATCCGGGTTTGCAGCCGGTGTAGCTCAGAGGTAGAATGCCCCTGGGTTCAATCCCCAATATTAAAAAAAATGTTTTTATTGGTGCATTGTAACTGTATATGATAGTGAGCTCAGGAACTTTTATTTTGAGACTATTCCATCCTGATTTTCTTTCTAACACCCTAATTCTCACTTTCACTTCCTCATTATTTTTTTCTCAACTTCTGCTTATATTCTGAAATACTTTTTCTTCTCTTTGTCAACACTATGATTTATTATATTCTGATGGCTTTAAATATGGCTTTATTAGGGTATAAATAATCAAGAATAACATGATTTTTTTTCTATGCCAAAATCAAGCTTCCTAGTACTTGATCACTGAGATATCACTGAGACAGAGGAAAAAGTAAGCTTCCAAGAGATAAAAATACTACTTGGCCAGCTTCAAGCACTGATGAAAAATGTAGTGAAAGATGAGCCACCAGACTTTCTTGAAGACTTGGGCCTGACTCATGGGTATCAGAACATTCAAGCTCTTCATACTGTAACATCTGAGAAGAAAAAATCCTTCAAGGGTTTGAGCTATGCATGCCTTTTTTGTGCTAATTAAAATTGTGTTATTTGAACCCATTTGTCTGGCATCAATGCTTGAATTCCCTAACATTTGCTATTCTTTTCTATGAACCATGTAAACTGGGAACAAAGCTATATATCTGCCTAAACCTTTATTTCCCCTAAAAGGATGTATACAACAAATGGAAAGCCTCCAAAAAAAGAAAGAAATAGAAAAAAAATAATTTTTACAGGGAATGATTCAGCAGGTAAGATAATTCAATTTTAGGGGATCAGCTTTGCCTGTGACTTGAACAGGACTTATTTGCCATTTAAAAGAAACAGCCAGAAACACAGTTTAATACAATGGGATATTACTACACTATTCGAGAATGAGCTCACCATCAGACATTTAGGACCTAATCCATTCCTTGATTTATAATTAAACAATCACGCAATTGTTTGGGAGTACACACCATGTGTCAATCAATACAACCTTACATTACAAAGACATAATCTCTACTCTCAAGGAGTTTAAAGTCAAATGGGGAAGACAACCATGTAAATAACTAAATGAAATATAATTCAGAATAAGAACTAAAAAAGCTAAGCATCTTTTTGATACACACTTTGTAGTCTCAGTACTGAATATACTCATGCATTAAATATTTGAAAAGTTTGACAGTTTTTTAACACTCATTCTATTTTACTAGTCAAATACATATCACCTTAATTTTTTCTTTGCCATGCATTTATATGTATATGAGACCAAGTGTGGCATAGCATGTAACAGTGAGCCTTATAATGGCACTGCCTAGTTTTCTAGTTCTGGCTCTGTGGTGCCTCCTTGGGCAAGTTCATTAACACTCTAAACCTTAGTATCCTTCTTGGTAAAAGAGGAAATAACAGTGTCTAACTCCCAGGGTTTGGGGAAAAATTAAATAAGACAGTGCCTATAAAATTTTCAGGACTTCTGGCATATACTGAGTTCTCAGTGGCATTAGCTATTACATACTTGATCTTAGCCAGAAGGATGAGAAGCAAAGCAATGGCATTAGCTATTATTATCACAATAGTTATGCAGATTGAATGTGCTATTGGCTTCTTTATAAAATATAGAAAAATTGCCTAGTATGCTAAAAGAAAGTACCTGATAAAAATCATATACCATCTGGGTGTGGTGGTGCATGCCTGTAATCCCAGTATTTGAGAGGCTGGGACAGGAAGATCACAGGTTTGAATATACATAAACATACACAAACATTGATTATTTGTTAAGCTATTTCTCACAGATAAAACAAAAGCTGATTGATCAAGTATGTGTATTTTTGTTTATAACAGGCTGTAGATTCTAAGAAGTAAAAAAACAAATGGTCATACTTCTAAACCCTAGTCCACCTTTCTAGGACTATATCTGGTCAAAATTAAAATATGTTCCAAACAAATCCCATTCTATGCCCAATAATTCCTGTTAATTCTTTTAAGGTCCTGCTCAGACATCACCTGATTGGGGGCAGAGCCATCAATGAAAGCATTAATATATTTTTAAAATGATTTCTTACTCTCTTGGGGGTTTGGAGAGAGAGAGAGAGAGAGAGAGAGAGAGAGAGAGAGAGAGAGAGAGAGAGAGAGAGAGAGAGAGAGAGAGAAGACAGGAGCTATGTGTGTGAGAGAGATACTAGACAAGAGCCATAAGATCTTCTCCTGGGACTCACTTGGCCATACCCAACCACAAATGCATAAAGCAGGTATGCATGTCAATGAATTACATGTAGCTAAGGCTCCATGGGGGAAAGTACATCTGGATGAGTCAAAGAAAAATATCCAGCATGGTGCATGGAAAAATAATTGGTTTTGAAATCTGACAGATCCAAGTTTCAAATCTAAGTGTTCCTGTTCTTTAGTTGTATGATTGTGGGAAGATACTTTATGAATCTATACATGAGTTTGAGGAAATAGTACAAAACCTTTTTCAGGTTAATGATTGGGATGAATGAAATATTGTATATATACATCTGATATATTACTTAGTACATAGTAGGGCTAACAGGATCAAGATTTCAGTATTATTTTTTAAAAGTTAGACTTACTCTGAAATAAGTTAAAAAATAAAATCTGGTGCCTGACCCATGTCAGTCCTATTACAAATGGTAGGACCATAGCAGAACTAGTACCACTAATGGAAAAATTCCCCAAATGATCTTGAGTCAGTATTCTCATGAGCTTTTGTGTATATGTACATACCAAATGAGGTTGGAAAGCTCAAAACTGCCAGCCTCTGTACCTTTACTAGATGTTCGTTATTTTACAGTAATGTGAATTTGCTTGAGAAGTATTTATATTTTCCTCATATAGACTGTATCTGCTTTCAGATATAGTCCAGTTTAAATAGTAAGCATTAATCCATTGAAGAGACACAAATCGGTTGAAAAATCTGTTTGATATTCCGCACAACCAACTTCATCTCTTCTCCATACAAAAGAGCACAATCTTATAATAAACATTTTTTTTGTAACAGCAATCATGCAGCTGCAGAAAACATGGTTTATCATTAGATAATCACATCCTTGGGGGATTGGATGCACCCAACTGTGTCTTATGCTTTCTATGTTGGAAATTTAATTTTCTCATAAATGTCAGAACTGATATTTGCCACATATTGCTTAATTAATAATTAAACTATAATTCCATCCTCATTAACTATATCTAAATATATATGTGTATATATACATACATACATACACACAATACAATCTGGACTAAACATAGATAACACAATTTTCGTATCTCAGATAAGTGTGTTTAAAATTCATAGCCTGTATTACCTTGTACTAGTTGGTATATTTATGCCATCAGTGAAAACATCAGCTTGTAAAGATGATTTAATTGAGGAGACATATCTCAATTTTTAAAGCCTCCCTCTTCCCGATAGTATATCATCAGCCCCAATTTTTAAGAAATCGGGTTAAGGGTAAGAATGACAGTGAGTAGTAAGTGAAAGCTAACTGATCACCTTTGATATTGAACCTGAGTCCTAGACATCATTAGCAATGAGCTAGATATATTTTGGTAACTCAAAACAGATTAGCTGTTTGTGTTTTTACAGAAGGAGCAGATAAAAATTTGTTTCTGTAATTAAAGTGGAAAATGTTTCACTGCTGATGTAGTATATCCTGAAATAATGTGATGAGATGGTTGATGGTATGAAGATCCACGATGATCTACTATATCATGTGAAATTTCAATCAGTTTTAAATAAGATGGCCCTTGAGCAAGTGCCTACAAGATGAATTTCTGTCACTAGGAGGTAATAGTGTATTGGAAACTCTGGGCTGACCAGGGGGCTTAAACATGAATGCCTAAGGCTGCTTCACACTGGAGTTAGTTTCAGTCAGTATGAAACCAAATGGCATATTACAACAAAATTACTTTGCTTAATCATTCAATATTCCTCTCAAGTATCTCTTATCACTGTAGGACAAATATATTGGTCCCAGCAGGAGGATGAGGGCTACATGGAGCAGAGCCACTCCTAGCTGATACTGGCCTAAATCAATTAGGTTTATGACTGGCAGTAGATCCATGAGTAAGCTCAGCCTAGTTCATCCCAAATCAGCAACTGACAGTCAGCTAAAGACATGTTTATTGTTGTGTTCCATTGAGATTTTATGGCCTTTTGTTCTACAACATGACTATGACCATAATTAACTGTCCTCTGCCTTTTTTGACTTTAGTATCCCAGACTATTGGCATTAGTGTAGTTTTGTTGTACAATAATGGTGGTCATCATTCACTCTAGTTATTGCCCACTGTGTGTAAGTCTTTGATTCTCATATCTCTTAAAGATAGTTGTTATTGCTCGATTTTATAGATACGTAGAACAAGTGCAGAGATGTATAATACATTTAATTATTTTCTTGGCTTCTCTACCTTGTATTCTAATAGGCATCTCAAACATTTGTATAAAACTGAGTGGCTGCCTTATCTTTCCGCCGTAATCTGTTTAACACATCATCTTCTCCATCTCAGTTAATGACAATTCTATCTTTCTAGTTGCTCTGGTACGAAGTCTGGACTGTTTTTGGCTTTTCTATCATACCTGAAGTCTAATTTATGAACACATTCTATTGACTCTACGTTGAACATACAGAATCAGACCACTTCTCACCACATCCACTGCTACCATCTTGGGGCACACCACCATCTCTTGCCTAAACTATTTTCTTAGTCTTTAATCTATCTATTTTAACTCATTCTCTTCTACAATTGATCCTCCACATAAAATGTAGAGTCTTCTAAAAATGATTGTTATAAAATGTCACTCTTCTGTTAATAACATTATCAGAATAAAAGCCAAAGTCCTTACAATGGTATATAAGGTATTGCATAATAAGCTTCATGAGCACAGGGATTATTATCTTTTGCTCACTGATACTTCCATAGGATCCTGAATAGTGCCAAATGCCATAGTGGGTACTCACTACATATTGTTGATTGAATGAATCAAAGCAATATTGAGTCAAAGGTTATTCAGTCAAGTAAATGGCTATCTTAGTTTATGTCATGCTATTATACCAGAATATCTCAGCATGAGTAATTTATTAAGAACAGAAATTTGCTCACGATTCTGGAGTCTGGGTAGTCCATGATCAGGGTGTAAGCTGGTTAGGAGCCAGTTTCTCCGCTTCCAAGATAGTATCTTGCATGGTGCATCCTCTGGAAGATGATGTTGCATTCCCCATGACTGCACTGAGAAGGCACTTTTAGGCAGGTGTCCTTACTTGGGCTCATGGACCAAATCTGTTCTAGTTCTCTATTGCTGCATTACAAACCACCCAAATTGAGAGGCATAAAAGAACAATGATAATTATGATAACTATCATAACAAATATTACATAATCATTGTAAATGTTTTAGAAATACTATATGACAAGATCTTCCTAATGTTATTTATTATTATCCCCCCCCCAACTTTTGTTCAATCATCATTCCGGATTTGAGTCCTATTCCTGTTAATTCATTGACTTCTAACTTATAGCATTGAGTGATACCATTTGAAAGCCCACATAGGTCCCAGTTCTAGTCCTTTTTTTTTTTTTTTTAAAAAAAGTTCTTTCTTAAGTATAATAGGTGCTTACATATTGTTTGTATAAGCAGTAGCAAATGTATAAAGAGGCTTTTGTTTTGGGTGGTGGTGGGAATGAAACCCAGGGACTCATGTATGCTAAGCATTAACTCTTCCACTTAGCCCTAGAGGGATTTTATTTCAGACTTTACACTAGGTCACAGAGGATTAGGAAATCTGAAGCCTTGTTGATGGCACTGCAGGTTGCATAATCCTCACTGTAGAATTAATTTCATATCCTTTTCTGTAGCTACCCAGCGTAGACAAAGAATACTCTCATTCTTTAAAATTAAATAGTGTGTTATGGAAACAAAAGTTACAGATTTCTTGAAATAAGTAATCATTGATTCAGAGTTATGAGGTATACCAGGTGCTGTGGTCCCTGAAGGTCATGGTTTCCTAATGACAACATTAATTTCTGCGGAGCAGGTGCCTCACTAGAATAACTGAAATTATTTTAGCAGAAGTATAACTAGTTTTTAATTGCATCTCAGATGTGTGTTTTCTTTTATATTGCTGTGTAATAAGCTCTCCAAGAAGTAGAGTAACTTAAAATAATAAACATGTATTATTGCTCATAAGTCATTGGGCGTGTGCAGCCCTGTTGATATGTCTGGGGTTCACTCACATGTCTGATTGTCATAAGTTAATAGTCTGATCTATGGTAGCTTTTGCTGGGATAACTGCATGTTCCTGCAAGTGATCTTTCTCCTTCCAGCAGGGCAATCCAGGATTGCTCATGTTGTAGTGGCAGGGTTTCAAATGAGTATGTAAAAAGGCAAGTAGTCTCTTGAGTCTTAGAATCAAACCTGGCATACCTCCACAGTGCTTCATTCTATTGGCCAAAGTAGATCACAAGGTCAGATCAGTTTAAAGCGTTGGGGAAATAGATTCCATTTTTTGATGCAAGTTACTACAAAATCACATTGCAAAGAACATGGCTATAGAGAAGGATGAATTATTGTAACCATTTTTATTACGATCAATCTACCACACTGGAATTGAGAGAGAAGCGTAAGTTTGTCTAAAAACCCCCATTCTTACTCACCTCTCTCTTATGTACTTTAGTCTACTCAGTTGTATGTCAATCTCTGCTTGGATTCATGGGTAGGCATCTAAATTTCCTATGATGACCATTAATCATGATGGTTACATAATCTGTGTTGTCCTTATCCCGATACCACATGAGTTAAGGTGTTCATTCTATCTCTTAGTCATTTTGAACTTTTCCTGTAATACATTTATTAACTTCACACTTACATCCATATAACAATTAAACATTTTACTGAGTTATCTCATGTTTTCCCATCTCTATCAAATTAGAATCTCATTGGGAGAAAGATTTTTGCAGTGAATGCAGCATAAGTCCCCAGGGAAGCTACTTGGATGAAGAAATGATTGAGAGGATGCAATGAGATTTTTTCATGCCTCTCTGTTTTTGATTCTTTACTAAAGTTTAAGCTTTAAAACACTTGGCTTTTAATATGCATGGTAAGTGTTTATAATAGGAAAAACCAAAGGAAAACAATTTCTCTTTTTGTCACTCTTGAGATTGAACACTGGTTTACAGAAATTTTGTCTGTGACATTTGATTACATTTTTCTTTCTTTTGGGAGATTAACTTTCTGACTCTATTCATCCTCCCATTGCGAATGCTGAACAGTGAGGAGAAGAGTAATGGGCTCAAGAAAACTTATAGGGGACAGAACACTTGATGTCTCAAAATATTTTCTTGCTTTAAAAGCTAAAACTTAACCATTTCCAGCCAATTCCAATTATGGTGATTACTTACAAGACTGAAAATTTATTTTATTCCTGCTTCATTGAATTTATTTATTTTTAGAATTTAATGGAGAAATATCACATCTAAACTAATTTGTAATGGATAAAATTGCACTAAGTTGCATGCCACAAATTACAAACTTGTACTGTTGCTATTATTAACATTGCTTTTTAAAAATATAAATCTTCATTAATACTAATGAAAGGAAACACCAGTCTAAATTACTGGGAAATATAAATAATTCTATGAAAATAAACCAAGGCATGCCTGAAGAAAAGATAAAATTACTTATATGCCAAATCTAGACTCAGAATTATTGGTATAATCTACCTTGATATTCCTACCTTATTTTTCTTTTCTGAATTATTTTGAAGGATGTAATATTAACTGTCCCCAACCTTGTATAATACCAAGCCACTGGTTCAAAACTAGAAGTAACTCATTGTTAACCATTATACATACTCCCAATTTTTACTATTGGTGTTCAAGATTAGCTACAGATCCAACTTTGCTACAAGTACTCATACCTTTTTCTATATTATATTCTCTTTTGACCACCTTCTGTAACAAGGCTACTGGAAGCTGTGAATCATGAAACAAGAAGATGAAACTCAGTTTATGATAATATTAAGTGGGCTACAGTTAATATTGTATTAAACCTAGCAAAAAAGAAAGTCATGCCAGGAGAGTGCAGACATTTTTTATACCTTTATTGGAGCACTGTAGTGTAATATCATAATGTAGTTTGTAGTGGTAGTGACAAACATGTACATAGCTCTTAATGGGCTTTCCTTCAGCTCCTTCCCCATTCCCCCACTTCCCTATACAGGGTATTGATATTGAGATTGGTATTCTCACATATGTACTTAGTATCGATGGAAATGATTTCTTCATTGATCCTCCCTCTCCCCCTGCCTCTTCTCCTAGACCACCTCCCTGGCTCCACTGGAGTTTCTCCTCCATTATCTTAAATCCCTGTAGTATTCCGATTACTCCCTAACTTCCGCACATGAGACAAAACATATGACCCTTCACTTTCCGTGACTGGCTAATCTCATTTAAAATAATGTTTTCCAGGTCCATCCATTTTACTGCAAAAGACACGAGTTTGTTCTTTGTTTATGAGTATAACTCCATTTGGTGTATATCCCATAATTTTGTAGTCCATTAATCTGTTGATGGACACCTATGTTGGTTCTATAATTTGACTGTTGTGAATTGTGCTGCTATAAACATGGATATACATATATTATCATAATATTCTAATTTTAGTTCTCTTGGAAAGATAATCAGCAGTGTTATAGCTGGATCATATGGTGGATTCAGTCCCAATTTTCTGAGGAATCTCCACACTGATCTCCATAGCAGCTGCACTAATTTGTAATACCACCAATAGTGTAGAAGACTTCCAATTCCCTACATCCTCTCTAGCATTTATTGCTGTTTGACTTCTTGATGATTGCCATTCTGACTGGGGTTAGATGGAATCTCAGTGTAGTTTTGATTTGCATCTTCCTGATTGTTAATGATGTTGAACCTTTTCTTCATATATTTATTGTCCATTTTTATTTCTTCTTTTGTGAAGTGTTTATTTAGTTCCATTGCCCACGATTGGGTTATTTTTTTTTTTTTAGTGTTAGACTCCATGATAAAGCCAATTAAAATTGACACAAGGAAAGAATATATACTATCATGGCCATATGATTATCCAGCCAAACGCTTATATGTAGGTTCTCCCTTCACTGCCTCAGGTTCACCTAAGCTCCCCAGTTCGAAGTATGGTACCAATCAGATTGCTTACTCTGTATCATCTACAGGAGCCTGATTTACCAACCAGATTCTTCTCATTCTTTGATAAGCATTCTTGTTTATTCTAAAAAGAAAGGAACCCAACTTTTTTTGAGAACTTAGAGCACAACAGTTAATTCTACAAATTTATCAGAAGTTGTACCCATTAGGCTTCAGGTTGGTAGTAAAGAGCCTTTTCCATCTCTTGTTTATTTTTCCCCTTTGGGTACCATCAACACAGATAAACTTTTCATTTTAAGATAAATGTTACTTGAGTGATAGATTGTAGAATACCCATTAATATTTTCAATTATGATAAACTTCTAACTCTTAGAATATTTATACTGTTCATAGGATTTGTATAAATAAACCTGGGAAAGGAAAACTTTGACCTTCCATATTTGAGGAATGAGGAAAAGAGTTCTAATTAACTCTACCATTCTATATATTTTATTTGTCAATAATTATGCATGTTCTGTAATCACCAATGGACAGGAACAGATTATGTCTAGATTTGCTAAAAGATTATCATCTTCTTTGTGGAAGATGTTGGTTGTTATTTGTTTTTGGCAAGATACAGTGGAAATGGCAGAAAAATGTAAGAATGATAGGGGGAAATAATTCTAGTTGTTAGACACATATAAAGAGTAGGAAGGGCGATGCTTTTCAAATCGAAGTCTACACTTGAGGATAATACAGAGCAGTAAAAGTTAAAAGAAGACTATTTGAGGGGAATTATGGACAAAGACATATCACTTTGTATATCATTCAAAACAAAGAAAAAGAATCACAGAGTATATAATGTTGTTAGTACTATAGTGTGTACTTTGTTTCAGAAAACATAGCTCCTGAAACTGAAGTTTCATTTTGTAAGAATTTTACAGTTTTAAAACTGGGCCACTGTTATTGACTCAATGTTTGTGTTTCCCCCAAATTCATAGAATGAGGTTTAATTCCCAAAGTGATAGAATTTGAAGGTAGGTTCGTTCTTGGAGACGTAATTGGGTCATGAGGTTAGAGCCATCATGATGAAATTAATTCCCTTATAAAAAGAGGCATGAAGAGGCCAGGGATGTAGCTCAGTGGTAGAGCATATATTTAGCACTCAAAAGGCCCTAGGTTCATCCCTTGCACCACCACCACCAACAACAAAAATAACAAAAAGAATCATGAGAGATGAGCACTCTCATCATGTGATGATATAACAAGCTGTTCATGAAAACCAGGAAGAAGGCCATTACAAGGAACAGAGTTGATTGGCACATTAATTTTGGACTTCCCTGCCTTCAAAACAATCTTCAATTTATACAAATCTTCGTTTGGTTTCCAGAATAATATTATTTTATTATTTTTTTAGATTTTTTCCCTTTTTGTACTTTTGCTGTTCTTTTTTTATTTTTTGGTAGGGGGTATCTTCTTCCACCTTTCTCTTAGGATTGATGCTTTCCAGGCTCCATTAAGGTCCCTGTTTAGGTGATATCATCCTTTAACTTGGTTTTGCCTACTACTGCTATATTAATACCAAAAATCATCTCTCTGAATTGAACATATATGCCCTTAAACCCAGTCCCATATTATTGGAATGACCACACAATTTAATCACAAAACAGGAACTTTTGGGGAAAGTGAAAAGTGTTACTCTTGCCATGATATTCTGCTTTAACACAGGCCCAAAGCAACAGTGTCAACCAATTGTGGAGAGAAACTTTGAAAACTGTGAGACAAAATAAATCTTTCTTCCTAAGTTGGTTACATCAGATATTTCTTATAGTAACTTAAAGTTGACTAAAACATGTGGCAAGAGTCTTAAATAAATGTCCTGAGCAAATCTGTAAATATGGCCACCCTACATTTATCCAATAGCCTATTGGACAGATCTAATTGGGTGTCTTTTAGGGATTTGAAATGTAGTGGATGAGAGAACTTAACTTCTTCCACCTGCATTCTCTACTTTAACATAATAATCTCTTCCAGCATCCATAATTCCTCCTAATCTCTTGCTTTCTCCTTCCTAGGTCACCAAATTCTGTCAAAATGTTTTTCTTAGTAATGACCTCTAAATCTTTACAATGTCTTCATGTGTGTTGGTCTTGCTTTAGTTGAGACTCTCAGTTTTTCACCTGGATTTCAATATTATGTACAGGGAGGATGCCGGGCGTGGTGGCGCACGCTTGTAATCCCAGCATTCGGGAGGCTGAGACCAGAGGATCCGGGTTCTCGGCTAGCCTCAGCTACCTAGTGAGGCACTCCGCAACTTAGTGAGACTCGGTTTCAAAATAAAGAATAAAAAATAGGGCTGGGGGTGTAGCTCGGAGGTAGAATGCCCCTGAGTTCAATCCCCAGTACCACAAAAAAAAATATTATGTACAGGGAGGAAGAGGGAGCAGGGTGGGATCTGGAATTAACCACACCAAGAGCTATGTGCACATATGTTTCCATCACTCTGAACTTCATTATATATAATCATAATGACCAATAAAAATTTATAAAAAACCTAAAATGTACAGATTTTTGTTGACCTCTTTTAATTCATTCTTTATGTTGTTGTATATTAAGTGTGTGTGTGTGTGCATCATATCATAATTTCAGTTTTAAATCCTCCAAGCTCCCTCCAAATTTCTTTCAGGATAGAATATAAATTTCTCAGTGGATTTTAAAACCCTACATGACTTGGCTGTTGTATAACTCAGCTTTCTTTACCATCATTCCTCACCTAAACTACACTTCTGTGTTTGATCTCCAACACCTGAAATACTTTTTCTCCTTTTCCTTCATTCTCTAACTAACTCATTATCATTCTTCAGAGCTAGTACTGGATGTGAAGTCTCCCAGAAACTGTTCTTGAGTCTTTCTTGAACATCTGAATTTATTATTTTTTATAGAGAGGAATACTGGTTACAATTTCCCTCTGAAATATTAAGTTACCTTTACTTAGTATTTTTTAAACTGATGTAAAATTCACATACAGTGAAATACATGGGTCTTAATTGTACTATTTGATGAGTTTTGGCAAGTGTATATGCCCAATTATCCAACACCCTAATCAAGATATAAAACATTTGTATCACCCCTAAAAGTTCCCTCATGTCCACTTCCTGTTACCTCCACAACCCAGAAGCATCTACTGTTCTGATTTTTAGCACTGTAGGTTAATTTTTTATGTCTCTAATTACATATAAATTACTTCTTTTCACTAAACCAATATTTGTGCTTATAAAAGACATCACATAGTTAGATTTTTAGCAAACAAAGTCGATTTAAATGTCTAATATTGGTGAAGAAAACTTTCTAAGTATTTAGTAGTATGAGTCAGAAATTATGGTCACTTTTGTAGGCTGGTCTTACATTTTCATAAACTGCCTAAAGCCTATATTTCTGGAATTCAGTAGTATCGTCTTTTTTTCTTATAAAAATGAGGGCGAGAATGGGTGTCTGCCTCATTCAGCAAGATTCTGCTTAATAAGGCATACTTGTAATGTTAGAAAATATGCCAACTATGAACCAGAATGTATGTAAGTTGAGCAAGAGTCCTAATGAGCTCTGCAGGGGCAATTGCGCTTTAGAATTCCAAATAAGGAGAAGCTAATTGTCAGCCAAATTTACAGTCAAAGAAGAAGGATCAGTGACTATATTAATGTTGAGATTGGGAACTCTATTGCATATTAGCATGAAAATATAGTGTGTTCTCACACAATACTTATTGATTGAAGCTACTTTTATAATAAGGACTATTGCCTGAAAATGAGGGTCCTTTGTCACATTGTAAAGCAAGTGGATTCAAATGAGGGCAAGAGATTCATCTAGTTTACTGCTATAAATTGTTCCCTAACATTAAGAACAGAGTTTGGCATATAATAGACATTTAATAAATAGTTAATAAGTAAATGAACAAATCATTTTGTTTTAATGCATTGGAGTAGCTATTGAATTTGTGAGCATGTTATCATATTTAATACGCTTCTAAGGAAAAGAAGGGCTTTCATTTTTAAAAATAATATCTGTCCAACTCTCCAGTGGAATATTGTATGTAGAAAAAGGAATAGTTGAGACTTTTTGAGGGGCTAATGAGCTTTGCTGGTATTATTGAAGAAGAAGTTTTTATAGCTCCAAATGATGTGCAGTTGGAGCCAGACTACTTCCACATGACATAGAGGTTAAAATAGCCAGCAATTTTTCAACTTTTTGGCCAAAGCATTGCATTTCCACCCAAGCAGAGTTCAAGCCCCCTTCAGCAACCATCTCCACACACACTGCCCTTCAATTGTTAGTCTCTGTAGAGCTATACTTTGGAAAAATATTATTTTTCATTTTCCTCAATGTAACCCATAAACTATATGTGTACCCCATATTTTTATGAGATTGCTATAGAACTGAGAAAATAGGTATTGACTGAAACAAGGGACTAATTCTGACACTTCCTTTTAAGAACCAAGGAGTAGTTTGTCAGACTGTATGGAGTTGCAGGTAAGCTGGTGAATGTTGCAGGCTGCAAAGTCACTTTGCCTCTAAGGATTTAAAAAAAAAAATGTCTGCATTAATGGATGCCATCGCAAGTTATTTATTCCAATGAGATATGATGTTGATTTGGGTGAGCAGGTATTTGGTACATCCTTCATTGGAAAGGTTAAAGCCCATTAAACTAATAATGTTTAATTATTAGTGAAATGTCATTTGAGATTTTGATATAGAATTATAAAATTAAGAAAGTAAGATTAATTATTTGAATGGAGGAAGGAAGAAAAGCAAGGAGTTAAAAGGAATTAAGCAGCTCTCCAAGTTACCTTGATAAAGTCATTTGACTTCCTTGGACATCAGTCCTCTTTTTTGTTAAATGAGAATGTTATATTATTAAATCTTTAGAATCCCTATATATATATATATATATATTTTTTTTTTGCGGTGCTGGGGATTGAACTCAGGGGCATTCTACCTCCGAGCTACACCCCCAGCCCTATTTTATTTTTTATTTTTTATTTTGAAACCGAGTCTCACTAAGTTGCAGAGTGCCTCACTAGGTAGCTGAGGCTGGCCGCGAACCCGGATCCTCCGGTCTCAGCCTCCCGAATGCTGGGATTACAAGCGTGTACCACCACGCCCGGCTTCCCTATATCTTTTTACTAGCTGCGATACTCTAAGCAGTTTATCCTTGCAATGAGAAGAAAGATGGAAAATGGCATTTTAGAGATAATTATCAATCCAGTTAAGAGAATAAAGACCAGCAAATGGAAAGAAAAAACACATTCTCTACTTCCAAGAAATTTTAAAACCTATAAAAAATCAAGGAGTTTAATTTCTTGAGTCCTATTAAGACATAAGACCTTGTTAGGTTTGGGTCCCAATGATGGTTACGTTATCCTAAAATTTCTTTGAGATGAGTCTTGGGTAGTTAAATATGTTACTGTTAAATTTTTCCAGTGGAGAGGTCATCAGAAAGAGAGAATCCATGGGGGGAAAGGTTGGAGAAAGAAAAGAAGCTGAGTGATTAAAACTAAACAAGTTCACATCAAAATCAAAAGAACTCCTTTTTAGGGCTACATGAGTTCTTAAAGCATTTTAAATACAACATAGGGCAACTAGTTTCTTTATAATTATAAATTTGTTTTGGCCAGGGAAATGAAGTGTTCTTACAGAGATCTTTTCTGCTCAGCAAGTAGAGTTGAAATGTAGAAAAACAGAGCAATGAAAGAAGCTCATGCTGTGTGCGGGGCTAAAGCACTGCCATTACCGAGCACCATGGGCCCCATGGGCTGGGCTAGATGACTCTTAAGCATTGGTTCATATTTTTCCAATTAAGCATAAGTTGTGTTTCTTTATGTGCTACAAAAGAGTTAGTCATTTAGTCCCCATAAGGAGCATTTTATCAAAAGCAATGACTATAGCAAGAGACAAAGGAGCTTGTAACTGGATTATAGACCTCCCCCCATTATAATAGGACTTAACTCCATACAAAGCTAATTGTGATGTAATAGTGATAGCTTTTGGAATGAAAATAGTTGTCAATAATAGGGGGAGCTGGCAAGATGTTATGAATGAAATGATGGTGAGTAATTAAATATAATGCATTAAGGCTTTTTAAAAATTATATTGCTGAGCATTTGTGAAATGAACAGATACATAACAAGCATTTATTATTTAGCTTGAATTTTTCTTTTATTTGTTAAGTTTAGGTGGTTTTTTTTCTGGATCATATTTTATATTCACAGGCCAGAGACTTACTTAGAACAAGCTCCTCCAATAAGTTAGAGGTATTTGGATTTCAACTTTAGATTTAAATGAAATATGGCTTATTATATCACAATGTTTTAGTTTGAAGTTCATGTTTTGTGCCTATAAATGTTTGTGATATTTGATTGTCCTCAAAAAGAAAAGGAGCCTCCTGCATACATCATCCCAAGACTATTCATCTATCTCCAGGGTATAGAAATAGCAAGTCAGATGATACTACTTCTTTAGTCACATAGTGTGCTTATCTGATTGATTTATATAGGCCTTGCTCTTGTAGGGACATCAAATGTGATCCAAAAACCCAATAAAATAGAAGTATGGCCTGGTTGTAGCATCAATTTCTCTCTTTTAAACAGAACTTAGTGAATATGAATTTAATTTGGGATTTAAGAAAAATCTGTGTTCATAGCCCACCACTTCTAATAACTAGATGTTTCTCATTTGAAAAAGTAGAGACAACAATAATAAAAGCATAGGATCACTGTGGGGGAATTAAAGGAAATAAACATAAAAGGCTCAGTGGAGTGCCTGAAACATAAGAGACTCTCAAGACATATTAGCTACTGGTATTGGCCAGCCAGGGAGTTAGCCCTTCTTTTCAGGTTCCCTTCCCTTTTACGTGTGTATGCACTTCTGAAATTTGGGTCAAATTGGGAGTTCTTCCTTATAAGAACCCTGAAAGGAATGCTTTGTCCATCTTTTTTATATGCTTCTATTGGTGCATTATAGTCTCACATCATAATGTAAATCATCTTAACAGTGACATACATGGTACAGAGTGTCTAGGTGGGCTAATTTGGAGTTATGGATGCTGCTTTCTCATTCTATCTGATGGTACAAAATCCATGTCCTTGTCATGTCTTTGCTGCTTCTTTCACAGTGGGAGGTAGTGGGGTGGGAGGATGGACAGTGCAATAATACTTGAAAAATAATTATGTAGCACAATAATATTTTTGGAATGTCAACCTATGCATCTTTCCCTTGCATTTCCTTTCATCCCTAAACTTTCATGTGCTTGGAGAGCTAAGTTCAATGGCTATTTATGGCAGAAAGCAAAAGTGATTTCTTGGTGTTTAGATTCCAAAAGCTTAAGTTTTAGAGGAGGATAGAAAAGCCCAGGGCATAAACAACCACTTTGGAGAAATTAATAAGTCATAGAGTAAATTTTTCTTAAGAATAGACAGATGCTCAAATGAGCTTGGGACAGTCAGGAGGTAGGCAAAACTCTGGTTTGGAGGTTGCCAGGGAAGGGGTTTGGGGACCCACTGATGTTTGCTTCCCACTAATGTCCCAGGCAGGAATCCAAAGACAATGAAAATTTTAGTGTATGCCTATCTCCTCTCTTTCCTGATGAGAACACAGGAAAGCAGGATATGTGTCTGTGTGGTAAAGATAGTGGACTTGAGACCCTATCACAGAATTTCCTGGTGCTCAGTGCAGGGCAAGAGATACTGTTCCATAAACCTGACCATGACACAGATAGCTAGTGCATCTGAAGAGGGTTTGTGTTTGGGGCATAGGGTTCAAATAGTGCATGGGAAAACCAGAAAACTGGGTGACAATGTTGATGTTACAGTGTAAACCATCATGCAGCAGTGTTCCATCCAACTCAATACAGTGTGTAGGTCACCCACCTTTGGGGAATTGCCTGGAATTCCAACTTCTATCTGAAGGAAGAATGAAAAATTAAAATATAAAGTTGGTTTGAATATATAAAGTTCTAGCTGGGCCTGGTGGTGCACACCTGTAATCCCAGTACTTGGGAGACTGAGACAGGAGGATTCCAGGTCCAAGACAAATGTGTAGTACTTAGCCAGATTCTGTTTTGAAATAAAAAAAAATAGGCCTGGGGATGTAGCTCAGAGGTAGAATGTCCCTGCATCCAATCTCCAGTAACATACACACACACATACACACACACACACACACACACACACACACACTATTTATATATATATATATATATATATATATATATATATATATATATATATATATATATATATATATATATATAGTCTCAAGTTTGTGGAATGAAACTGGATATAGCTCATTCATTCATATATCCAATTTATAACAGTCTTGGCTTCCTAGTCACCATACTGGCACTGGCCAAGTATCAGCTCTGTCAAAACACTGTGTCAAGAACAAAGGTTTGAAACAGTCAAGAACAAAGGTTTGAAAGTAGTAGAACATTTTGGGAGGTAGGAAATAAAACAGTTTTGAGGTACTGCTCTAGCACAAACATAGTTTGGGGACCTGAGCTCCAAGGGGCATGTCAGGAATAAAGCTGGACACGCAATATGGTTTAGAATCTATTTTAAAGTAAGGGCAGAGGCAATGACAAAAGAAGTGGGAGTAAACTGTCACTAGGATGAGCACATCCACTCCAAGTATGTGTGCGATAGAAGACACATCTGTCTTGGTGGCTTCAGTTCATTTAAGAGGCAGATGAAGCTAAATGTATCCTGGCCTGTGGCACCAAGAGAAACATGAAAGATAATGAAGTTCTGTCACAAGCTAACTAAGAGCTGGGCTCCTCACTTTGTGGATCAAATTCTTCAAAATGTGTGTGTCAATACAATGATATTAATAAGATTACCAATATGCTACAAACTTGCAGCCACATCTGGTTATAGAGAGAGTATCTTAATTTGGAATAACATTTTTCTAACCTGACTGATGACAAAATTCCTCTGGCCTATCAAGCACAAGATGAGCACCTGGCACATGCTAAGCACTTAATAAATGTCAGTTATAATTATGATTCTTCTTGAATACTCTACCAGGAATGAAGAGATCTGTGCACATTCACTGAAAAGTAGTGTTAGCTAATATTTCTATAGGTTATTTATTGTTTTCAAATGTTTGATCATTTAATGTTCATAACTTTGAGACATAGACCTTGGGAAACCCATGTAGCCAGGAACTTCTGCCTCAGAAGAGCCAGGTGGCTCTTCTAAAATACCCAGCTAGAAATTCTGGAGTGTATCTTTCTGTTTAGAGTAATAGTATAGAGGCAACAAGTACTGAGCTGAACATCTTGAAATTTAAGGTCCATAGGAATCATCTGGGGATGTTAAGCCAATACAGATTCTGATTCAGTAGGTCTATGGTGGGCCTGAGTTTCTGCATTTCAAATGACTTCCAAATGATGATACTACTCCTTACAGATCATACTTTGAGGAACAAAGAATTAATTTACTCCAATGTTTCTAAAGTATATCAGACACACCAGCTGGTTATGCATGTGAGTACTACCTAAAAGGCAGTAGATTTTTGCTTCCTGGGAGCAAACAGAAGTGATCCTTTGAGACAAGGTTGGCTCGGTAAACTGTTATCCACATGGTAAGAGAATGGCCATTCTGTTCTAATTAAGCAAGTTGATGTTACCATATGCACTGTGCATGATATTGCAATGCTAAGAGCACTGAAGTTCAGTTATATCATATAGCATAAAAAACATACTGGGTATAATTTAATATTACAAGCCAGGAGGCATTTTAGGGTCTTGTAGATACACTGCAATCATTGCCCTGGCAAAGAGAAGTAGAGCTAGTTAATAGAGATGTCCAATTTATAGAATGTTGCATAAAGCAGCTTTTAGGATACTTTTGGTAATGATATCCAGATGAACTTGGAGCGATGACGCACCAGAAATACATGGACCAATATTCCATTATCAGTCTTTGAACCATCTAGCAAGATTCACAGCTTATCTATTCTCTGTCATAGAAGCAAAATGAACAAGTACAAGCTATTACCTCAATTTGTAATTGAAAGGCTGTGTGGCATAGAGATTTACTGGGTATCTCCTGAATATCAATCATATTAAAAATATATGCTCAACTACACAAACTCTTAGAAAGTATACTAGAAAAGAAATCAAACTGTGGAGACATTTATGTATGTTAAAGCTTTCATGTACACAGCAAAATATGGTTGAGTGAAAGAGAATTGAACTACAGTTCATTGGCCTTTAAAAAATTATTTAGTTCTAATCCTTAGGTGGATATAAGAAAACCAGAAGTGCTTGATTCAGATAGACACCGAGTAAAATGAAAAGAAAAAAAAAAGCCTAGCACTCAAGGAAAAGGTAATGCTGCACAAGCTTTATCAAATCCTCCCTACCAGCACTGTAATTCTCAATAAAGCTCAGCATGACAGTTCAAAATAAAACAGGGACATGACAAGACAATAACTCTTGGAGCATTAGAGTAAGGTGCAATACGTTTTCTTTCTCCTCCTAGTGCTTTCACTGGGATTCTCCCAAAGCACCTGGGGGAGCCAAAGAGGTAATATAATTTATTCCTGCATGTTCAGAGACCAATTTTCTTTCCTTCCTTTTGTGGCCTCTTAACTCAGCCAGCATTGAGGTTATTGAACTTCTCTTTTAACACCTTAGCCATGAATGGGAAGAGAAATGTGAGTTACCTATGATAATAGTGCTGTATAACAAGCAACACAAGATCTCCTTGGTAACAACAATCAGTATGCATTTATTTCACTCATGTGTCTGACGATTGGCTAGGAGTACACACCAACATCTTTGCCCTGTTCTGTTGGTCAAGGTAAGTAACATAGAGGATCTCAAAGTCAAGGGGTGGGAAAATACAATCCAATTCTTTGTGAAAATGAACTACAAAATTACAGTGCCTGGATACAGCAGTGGTGTGGATTTGGGTTGTTAATATAACATGTCGTGAAAGCCACAAGGACGACCCCAAAACTTAGATCTATTTTAAGTAAAAGTGAATTGTGTAAGAAAGGAAAGCCAAAGATGAATGAGCTTGCCATTTAAAATATATGCCTAACTAAATGTGAATTTCAGAAAAACAAGAAATTTTTTACAATATAGTTATGCCTCATGCAATAGTTAATGATTGGTTAGGAGTAACTGATCTACACTGGGTCCATGGAATATTTGGGACATAGTAATTATTCATTATTTGCCTGAAATTCAGATTTAACTCCGTTTTTATTACGTTTTTCTACCTAAACCTCACAATGCTAAAGAGGAAGCTCTTGAGAATAAGAACTGCATATCCAAAACCCAAGTATGACACTTAGATAAAATGAGCTTTGCAAACCAGTCTTATTTACTGCCTCCCAAGAAGATATTCTATCACTTTCAAACTTTTGTTCTTCCCTGTTTTCCTTCATATTCTCAGTTTTTTAGCAAGATTAATATTTGACCACTGCCAGTATAGTAATAAGCTAGCAGTCTTGGTGATATATTGGGCAACTGAATGACTGGTCCATATCCATGTAATGCCCATATGATATTTTTTATCATCACTCCTGATTACTGGAAAACATGAAGACACCTAAGTGTGAGATAATGATTTAGGCCCTCTGGAAAAGCCGAAAATTTAGGGTCTGACAAAGCATTAATCTTTTGATAAGTCCAAAACATAAGAACCTGCAATCCTCCTGTCTTAGCCTCCCAAGTACTGGGATGACAGGTGTGTGCCACCGCGCTTAGCTCCTAAGTATTTTGAAGTAAGACTAAGTATTGCAGGACAAAAGGACCTATCTTGTAACTGTCTGAGCAAATACACAAGCTGGATAGTTCTAGGAAATACCTTTCTAAGAAAGCAATTTTAATTAAGCTTATCTACTCTTCTCTGTTAATTTTTTATTGCTACATACAAACTTAGTTGTTTAAAACAATGCTATTTGTTAGCTCACAATTCTATGGGTTAGAAGTAAAGCATGGCATGCTTGGGGTTCTCAGTTTAGGTATCGTGGACTGAAAACAAAGGGTCACACAGGAGGAATTTCTACTTGGATTCCCTAGGGAAAAATCTTCTTCCAAGTGCATTTTATGTTGCTGGCAGAATTTAATTTTTTGCAGTTGTAGGACTGAGGTACTCATAATCTCATCAGCTCTTGAGGCTTTCCACATTCCTTACTATGTGATCCTTTTCATCCTCAAGACAACAATGGCCTTTCTTCAGATCTCTGACTTCTTCTGCAATGAACCAAGGAAAACTCCCTCTTAAAATCCTCACACTTATAGCCAATTGATTATTGACAAAGGAGGCAAACTTTGCTGGAGAAAAGACAGACTCTTCACCAAATGGTCCTGGGAAAACTGGTTATTCATTATAGAAGAATGATATTAGACCCTAGTTTCTCACTTTGCATAAGAATCAACTCAAGAAGGGTCAAAGACCTAGAAATTAGACCAGAGACTTCACAATTCCTAGAAGAAAACATAGGCCAAATGTCCTTTGCAGGAAAATAGCTGTAACTAGAGAATAATATGCTAAGTAAGATGTCAGTCTCAGGAAGTCAAGAGTTATCTGTCTTCTCCCATACGTGGAAGCTATTGAGAAAAAAGAAATCATAAGGGACTTTAAATAATGTGGAGAGAGCCTGATAGAATAGCAAAAGGAGACTGGGGAAGGATTTGGGAAGGGCGAAAGGAGGATTTGGGAAGGAAACAGTTCAAATAATATTATTATATATATAATATATGGTATACATGAAAGTATCACTTCCAATTTTATGAACATGCATGGAAAGGGAAGAGGGGGGAGCAGGGTGGTTGGGAAGGAAATACACCAAAAGCTATGTGCATGCATGTTTTTGTTACCTTGAACCTCATGTTGATGTATAATTGCAATGCATTAATAAAATTATTTTAAAAGGCTCCTGTGTCAGCCTTTCCCCAATGCTGTTTGAAACTTAAAGTCAATACACTGAAAAATTCCTTCACAGAAGTGCCTAGATTAGTGTTTGATTGAGTAACTTGGAGAAGATGAGTATATACCAGGGATCAGGAATCTTGGATGGGCATCTTAGAATTTGGCCTACCACAATGATTGTGCTGTTGGTGGGGGAACTTCATGGTCTCTCTTCTACTCCAGAAGGCTCCATTGAACCATATGCAGCAAGATCGCCTCAGAAATGATAATTCTTTCTTCATAACCTTAACTTGCCAAGAATGGTTTCGGTGCTCCATATAAATAGTACCATGAATTAATGCCCATTGCAAGTCTACTCTTCCATTTATAGAGTCTCTGTATGGTCTGCTGCAGCAATTTTCTTTTGTGAGCTTCTTTATTCCATTTTATTTTATATGTATCTTCAGTGGCAGTCAAGAAGAATATTCTACCTATATTTATCCATCTCTCCCACTTTCTCCTTGTCAAGGATCTTGTGATGTACTTTTTCAATTAATTTGTGAAATATTTTTCTCTAATTTTATGTAATTTACATGTATATTTTATATGTTCAAAATTGCATGATGGCATGAGCTCCCCACATAATCTTATTGGAAGAGAGGTTTGTTGCCCCTATACAGTTACTGGCTAATGTCAGAAATTGGTTCCATGTTAATTTCTTCTGTGATGATTAACATCTAACATTTATTTTCAGGCTTTTTATTTCTCTACATGCATGCAGATTATCTATTTTTCTTCAGGACTCTGACTTTTAAAATCACCAAAATTATTCCTCACTCCATTTATTCCAGAAGATGGCACTGCTGCTGCTTCTGCAGCAAAAGAACATACTAAGAAAAAGAAAGCCTCAGTAGGATATTTTAGCATTTCATAACAATATACCAAGTATCCATATTGGCAAACATGTATTTTTAAAATGACATTTAAAATACCTACTATATTATTTTTCCTCCTTATGCTGAGTTTAGTTTTTATAGGAGAAATAATTACAATTCATATTTATTAAAAATATGTTCTTTCTCCTTATTTTTCTGAAGTCCCTTTAGTTTCAAATAATGCTATGTTCATATATGAAAGAATCATTACCAATCACACGAAAACATAAGGGGAGAGGGGGGAGAACAGGATGGCATCCAGAGGGAAATATACCAAGTGTTGCATGCATGTATATTTTTTATTACTTTGAACCTCACTATGATATATAATCATAATGCACCAATAAAAGTATAAAAAAGAAATATGTTGAGGCAGAAGGAACAGAGACCCTCTGTGCTGCTCTGTTGCCAGAAGTAGGACTCAGTTGGTAATTGAACTGAAGAGATCTTACTTTAAGAGTACAGCAATGGTATCTGATGTTAGACAGGCTTTATTAACTGATTCTACTTTGAATAATGTCACCAGTGTTGTTCACCTAAAGCATGAACTGTAAACAATGCCACTAATAGAAACTTGAACTCTTGTGGTTGAACTCTGTGACCTTTGAAAGAATTAAAGGATACTACACTGATACTTGTGAAATATTCATTGTCAGAGATCAAACACTAGTTTATAACTGGGAACCTCACAGCCGGGCGTGGTGGTGCACGCTTGTAATCCCAGCATTCGGGAGGCTGAGACCGGAGGATCCGGGTTCGCGGCCAGCCTCACTACCTAGTGAGGCACTCTGCAACTTAGTGAGACCCTGTTTCAAAATAAAGAATTAAAAAAATAGGGCTGGGGGCATAGCTCGGAGGTAGAAT